>WBNH01000208.1:75642-157016 GCA_013401255.1 Urocolius indicus | reverse complement strand
GCCCCGGAGCCAGGCGCCCCGGAGCCAGGCGCCCCGGAGTCAGGAGCCCCGGAGCCAGGCACCCCGGAGCCAGGCACCCCGGAGCCAGGCGACCCGGAGCCAGGCGCCCCGGAGCCAGGAGCCCCGGAGCCAGGCGCCCCGGAGCCAGGCGCCCCGGAGCCAGGAGCCCCGGTGCCGGGCGCTGGCCGGGCCTGGCAGTACTACCCCGGCTCAGCCCAGGGGGATGGAAGTGGCCGGGGCGGCAACTGGCCGGGCGCTGGAGTCACCAGTCTTATGTGGAGGTACCAGGTTGGAGCTGGGCCTCGCCGAGCTCCTCTGGGGATCAGAGGAACATCAGCCTGTGCCTGCCGTCCGGCCAGACTCTCGCCTTAGCCTTCACCTCCTAAGTTACCGCCGGAGCGTGGGGTCACAAATTTAGTGACTGTGTGGCTTTGTCTTTGCTCCTTTTTCTCCTCCAGTAGATAGTTTTCCAGAAGTAGTTTTTAATGTCTCCGTCACCTTCTAGCTGGAATGGCCTCTGTAGTATTTTCTTAGCTTATCTAAGGGCAAATGGTAAATGTATGTCCCTTCCATTACTTTTTTAATATCTACAAAGCCAGATATTTTGTAAAAGGCTGCTTTTGTTGCAGCCTGTTCTTAACCCACCTTAGCTACTTCTTATCACTTGCTTCCCATCTGTTTACAAATAGATTGATCGGTAACTTGACAGTCTGTCCGGAGGCTGAAGTTAGTCTAGCAAGTCTTTGCCTTCCTCAGTCCTCCTCCTCTGCTCTTTTAGAGGTATGTCCTTGCTGAGTTCTCAAGCTGTCGCTTTGATCAGCATTTTAAGCATCGAGGGTAGATTTTCTAGGTGTCTGCTGACTTGAAAATCTTTATCTTATCTTTAAATTTATCTCTTACTCTTAATTTATCGTTTTTCACTTTGACCTCACCTTCTGTCTCTCTGTAAAAGGAATTCCATTAAATATCTACCCACAATTAACCTTTCTGCCGGGGGCTGAAGTAAAGAAGACAGTTGACATTTCATCCTACTTTGTGTCACCTGTAATTTGTTCATTTTCCTCTGAAGTTATAAACCTTCTGTTTTTTACTGTACTTATGGAACCTTTACTTGTTACACCTTATGCCCTTCACTAGTTATATAGCTCATTTCTGTACCATTGCTGTTCTGCTTTTATCCCTGTACGATAGCACTGTCTCTGTAGTTTCTTAGCCATGTACACACACATACCCCTTTTTTCCCCTTTTTGTGTGATTTTCAGGTCACACAGACTTTCTTCTGAATTACTTTTATGCATTTAATAGAATCCTGTAACTGCCAGTTCTCCGATCTCTTCCATCTCTTAGGTTATTTGACCAAGAATCATGCCTGTCCATTCCCTCAAAGTTTTTTAAGAAGTCTGTTTTAGTCTGTTCCTCACACTCTACTTGCCTTACAACAGGTTAGTGTGAAACTTTGTCCAGTGGGGCAAATTCAGCTCACCAGAGCAATTTATCATGTCTAGATCCTTGATGCCCACTGTCCTAAGGATCCTTTGGGCAAAAACTGCTGCAGTGTGGTTCAATGGTACTGGTAGCCCATTTCCTTAAGGTGATTCTCTTTGTATCGCAAAGCTTTGCAGCACCTTCACGTCACATGACCTGAACTGGAATGGGCGTCTGTCATCACTTGGTAAAAGCATACATGTTCTGTCATATCCAGTTGATATATATCTGTTATCTGATGAACATAACGGCTATTCTCATTATGTTCCTGGATGTGAAGCTATCATGGTACAGGAAATGCTGGTATTTTATTCATGTGTTAGATACATTTTAAGTCGTATCTTTTTTAGGAGGTTGAATGGGTTTTTTTCAGTGTATGCATAAAAATCCATGTGGTGTGCCTCTGCTAGAACAATTCACTGTTAGAGCCTTTTCTTAGAATACTGATTTTATGCTTACTTTCACGTGCTGTTTCCCATCTTTATTCTCGGCCCAGTTTCGGTGAGTTCTTCCCTTCTAGTCAAAGCTGAAATGAAAAGTTCCCATTCTTCTCATAGCTTCCTCCAATGTTTTTAATTGTGGGAGCTTCTTTACCACGTATACTATATTCCTACCCAATAGCTGGATAAAGTCCCCCAATGGTGATGTTACCATCGTATCAACTCTCGGATGGTGGCTCAGAAAGAGGTTCATTTATCTCTTCCTTTTTATGTGATCTGTTGCCCATTGCTTCCAAGACAGTAACCTCATGGTTTCTCTCTCTTTACTTCTTCTTAGCCTGCCTTTCCTTGTTGCTTCCCTCATTTTTGGAACTCATTCCCATTCAACAGTGCAGAACCACTTATGTTGTAACTATGGCTTCATATGAAGACTTTCCTCCTGAAGGTTGTTCTGTGGGTTTTTATGTCTTTCTGTGACAGATGTACTGCAGTTCTGTGATGTCTTCTCTGCAAAGAGATATTCTTATTTCTTTTAATTTTCCGTCAGCCTTAGCCTCTGTTCTTCCTCAAATAACAGAAAGTGTCCTTCCTTACTGCACTGAACTTGAGTCCTAAAACTCCTTTCTCTTTTATTATTGCATGAAATCTATCTCTTCCTGCCGTTAGCTTTTCTTGGAATGCTGTCTCATGTGTTTGTCTCCAGGATTTATCTTCTCTGCCTGGTCAGAAAATTGTTAAGCAGATTTGTGACTTGTGGTCTTGAATTCTTTAGCCTTGCACCAACAGTTAATCCTTATGCATCCATGGCCAGATCTAGCACTCTGACATAACAGTGTCATTACAGATCTCACAAACAGACCTTGACAAGTTTGCCTCGAGGTCTTTGCCTTTGGGCAGCCCATTTCCCAGGCTGACAGGTCAGTATGTTTGTTGGATGTCAGTCAGGGTGGTAGCCATGACATTTGCAGCTTTGACACTTTTGCATCCCTTCTTTTCTGGCTAATGTAGGATACCACAATAATAAGCTGCATAAGGTTTTACATGAATTCAGTTTCCATGAACTCACAGTCCTTATGCCAGCCACACAGCAGCTATCTCTAGCTTCTAATATTTTCCATAATTACAGTTTTTCCTTATATATTTCTTCTCGTTATTCCATTGGCCATTAGTTTGAGGAGCATGAAGTTATCTTGTGGTCCAATATTCCAGAGCTGTGGAAGACAGGGATGTGATGGTTTAGCCTGATGTCCACGGAGTCATAAAATCACTCCCCCTCCTAAACTGGATGGGACAGAGAGAGAAATATAACAAACGGCTTGTGAGTTAAGGATGGAGAGATCACTCGGTAATTAACGTCACGGGCAAAACAGACTCAACTTAGGGAGAAAAAGGTTTGATTTATTAAAGAAACAATAAGAGCAGGGAGATGAGAAATAAAATCATCTTAAAAACACCTCCCCCCACCCCTCCACTGCCCGGGACTCCTTTTCCTTCCCCACCAGCGGCGCAGGGGANCTCCCCCACGGGCTGCCAGTGGGTCTCTGCTTCCCGGTGGCCTCCATGGACTGCAGGGGGACAACCTGCTTCACCATGAGCCTCACCACATAGCGCAGGGGAGCCTTCTTCTCGGTGCCTGGGCACCCTCCTCCCCCTCCTTCTGCACTGACCTTGGTGTCTGCGGAGATGTTTCACATTCTCTCTCCCTGTTGCTGCTGCAGTTCTGCAACTGCGCAACAACTTCTTCCCCTTCTCAAATCTGTTATTCACAGAGACGTTACCTCCATCACTAATTGGCCAGGCCTGGGTCAGGTGCAGGGTCCAGCTAAGAATTGACTGATCCTAACCCTGTCAGCTACAGGGGAAGCTTCTGGCAACTCTTTGTTTAAAGAAGCCACCCCTGTAGCCCCCCTGCTACCAAAAATCCTGGCCCAGGCAAAACCCCTACAAGGGAACAGGAGAAGATGGAGACAATATTACTTACTCCTGTAAGTTTATTATTGAAGTACTTGAAGTAATTTATGTTGCTGCTTGTATTAGTGACACATTCCAAGGCAAAATTGAGTAGCACATACCCTATTAAGAAAATGTAACAGGAAACTTAGAACCACAGATTTTGCTTCCAGAGGGGTTTATGATTTCTGACGTCTTGTAAAATTGTATGATGGTGAATTTTTCCTTCTGTTGCTTTCTCTTTTATCTTTTTTTTTTCTTTCCAGGACAAGTTTTTGTAGGTTTGGTGTCTTGGAAGTATGGAATCAATCTTTATGATGGGAAGTCCTAAGAACCACAATGAAACTTTTCTACCAAATGTCTCCAATGGCATCAAGGATGCCAGTAAGGTCACAATAGGCATCATTGGAAGTGGAGATTTTGCTAAGTCATTGACAATTAGACTTATCAGATGTGGGTACCACGTGGTCGTAGGAAGCAGAAACCCTAAACTTGCTGCTGAGTTCTTTCCACATGTGGTTGATGTCACACACCATGAAGATGCTGTAGCAAGAACAAACATCATTTTTGTAGCCATACACAGAGAACACTACACCTCTTTGTGGGACCTCAAACATTTACTCGCTGGTAAAATTCTGATTGATGTCAGCAATAATACAAGAGTAGACCAATATCCAGACTCCAATGCAGAGTATTTGGCATCACTTTTCCCAGATTCCCTGATTGTCAAAGGATTCAATGTCATTTCAGCTTGGTCTCTGCAATTAGGACCAAAGGATGCCAGCAGACAGGTAAATAGTATGTTTGTATTAATTTAATTTGTTTGTAAGGTGAAAATGACAGGAACTGAATGTAAGCAGCCAGAACTCACGGGATTCCTCCTGTCTGATTTAACATACCTAAAATATTTGGCCTTTAAGTTTTAGTAGCAAATGTAACTTTCAGGGTCTACCTCACTCCACTGTTAAGACATAAAGAGTAATTGGTCCAAACTGGCCCCTGGGATGCCTGTTTATATTTAAAGATTACAGAGGAAATGTGGATATTAGCTTAGACTAGACTGATGACCTTTAGATGACTACAGACAGGGAAAAGAAACTGGGTCTTAACATCATCTGTAGGAAATTGTTAATTTTTATCCTTATGTTCTATACAAGGATAGAGGCAGTCTTTCCCATATATTTTAGTTTCAGTATTGGTTTATATGGCATGAGCTATTGAAAGAGATGCACCGAAATCTGAGGTCCTGATCCCAGGTCTCAGGGGTCAACTATTCTAAAAATGCTTGCAGTCAGTGTAACAGCAAGGTGAATGAAATAAATTGTCTAGCTTTTGTAATGCCCCAAGATCATAATATGAGGAAGCAGCAGGAGGCACATATGTTTCTAAGTGATCATTTATTTGATCCAGGACATCATGTTCAAATTCCCTCCCAGTATGTTCCTGAAATTCATCTTGCGTATAGAAAAGGCATGTTTATGTTTTTCATGCTTTGCTGAAGTGATATGAAGGATTTAAGCCTATACAAGAACCCAGTACTTCACACCTCTATGGGCTCTGAGAAATACATGAGAAATTAATGGTGTGATATGACTACTGGAGAGTAAACTGAGTTTTCTGGCATTTCAGGCAGATTTTTAAATAGAACAAAATTGATCTCTATATATATTTATTGAGATATATATATATATAATTTTTAAAATAACCTCACCGTACTATTTTAACAGATGACATTTTTTCTAATGCAGATGACCAGCAAAGAGTGTTGGGCAAACTATACTCCACTGTGAATTTTAAAGGAACTTTAAAGTACTTTGTAGCAGTGTGTTTCTTTCACTGTGTAGTAAACTGGTCTTTAGAAGGAGTTCTTATTTGACTGGTAATTTTCATCTTTTCCATTAAACATTCATTTTTTTTTTGAAATCTGGATTGTGAAATTAAGCTGAAATTGTTACACGTGGAGAAATCACACAATTCTCTGGTTTGCATTCTGTTTCTGTCACAGCTGTTTTAGGGTCAACATTCAAGGTTCATGTATTTATGAGGGACTCATGATTTTCTGAAATGCTCTTAGCCATTGCGTCAAGTTCAACCCAGTCCTGTAGACATCTCAGTGCAGGGAGCTCCAGTGTGCAGATTATCAGAGCATCCCCGAGTCAACTTGTTATTAACTCCCAAGAAAAAGCCAATTTTGTTTTATTTATTCTGCTGCTAAATGAGAGTGCATATTTTCACTTTGAGTGGATTTGTATGTGTTTTCATTCTTATCCTGGTGACAGAGTCTAGGATAACAGTGTACAGTTTTAGCAGTGGTGCTGTGGTTTTGAGCTGGAGGTCCTTAAGGGGTTTCCATGTGGGTTTGGGGTTTTTTGCCTTTCAGTTTCTTTCTCTGACTACAGACAATTCACTTGACTTTCCCTACAGGTTTACATATGCAGTAACAATGTTCAAGCTCGTCATCAAGTTATTGAACTTGCCCATCAACTCAGTTTTATTCCTGTTGATTTGGGGGCATTGTCATCTTCAAGGGAGATTGAAAACTTACCTCTGCGACTGTTCACACTGTGGAAGGGGCCTGTAGTGATTGCCATTAGCCTGGCAACATTTTTCTTCATCTATTCCTTTGTCAGAGATGTAATCCATCCATACATGAGAAATCAGCAGAGTGACTTTTATAAGATCCCCATTGAGATCGTGAACAAGACTCTACCAATTGTTGCTATCACTTTACTTTCTCTAGTATACTTATCAGGACTTATTGCAGCTGGGTACCAGCTTTACTATGGTACTAAGTATAGGCGGTTTCCACCTTGGCTGGACAACTGGCTCCAGTGTCGGAAGCAGCTAGGACTGCTCAGTTTTTTCTTTGCAACAGTGCATGTGGCATACAGCCTCTGCTTACCCATGAGGAGATCAGAGCGATACTTGTTCCTCAATATGGCATATCAACAGGTAAGCCAATCTTCAGTTCAGTAAGCCAGAAATGTTTTGACTGTATGCCTGTGGCTCATGAATGCAATATATTTGTTTTCCTAATCTATTCTTTTTACTGTGAGGGTGACAGAGCAGTGGAACAGGCTGTCCAGGGAGGATATGGAGTCTCCTTCCTTGGAGGTCTTCAAGACCCACCTGGACATGTTCCTGTGCCACCTGATCTAGGTGAACCTGCTTCTGCAGTGGGGTTGGACTAGATAGTCTCTAAAGGTCCCTTCCAACCCTACCATTCTATGATTCTAAAAGAAACATGATGCTCACCTCATGGTGACTTGACTCACCAAGCTGCAGTCAAGTTACTTACCTCGAAGGTAAGGGGAATCAAGGATGTGGCCTGCTTAAATCCCTGACAGTAATATACACAAAGAGAATGTGGGATGGACAACATAAGAGCAACAGCAGAAAACCTCTGGGGTATGTATGGAGGAAGTATATACATTGTAAGTTCATTTACCAGTGTGAAAAGTATAAGGACAGATACTGTAACAATGCTTGCAGATACGTCTGTGTTTACAAAATGAAAATGTTTCTGCTTTGTAACATTTTGGACCAGTGGCAAAAACACTTTATTCATTAAAAAATCTGTGAACGTCATCTATTACAGGCAATGGAGATTGACTCTCAATTGCCAAGAGCAATTGGTCTTGCATAACCTTGAAACAGTCTCTGACAAACCTGTCATGCTTTAGAAGAGGGTCTGGTGCACCTATCTGTCAGCAAAGTAGCTAATTGTCACCGTTAAAGTGGTAGAACAGCAGCGCTGCCAGAAAAGTAGCATTGCCATTCAGCACATAAAATCTGCAGGAAAGAGAGATATGATAGGACAGAAAGAAAAGCAAACTAAGGAAATTAAATCAAGTGGAACAATTTAACAGGGATTGAGTCTGCAAATTCTAAAGGAGCTATCGTGAAAGACTGAACTTAAAGGCAGGATAAGCAAAGCTATAAAAGGCAGCAAGAAACTGTAATTGTTCACACTTAGTAAAGGACTCACTGATACTTCCACTAAGAACTTATATTGGTTTTAATAATATTGTAAAACTCTTACTTGCTAATATTCATAGGGAACCTCTTTCAAGACGTGCCATATTACAATAATTAACCTGAAAGTGGAGAAGTAATTGAATGTCCAAACCTCTTAATTGTTAGGAAGCCAAGTTGTTTCTTTTTCCTCATAAAGCTCTCCAACAAGAACAGTCTTGGATATATCTGGTGTATAGAGTCAATGGTGAAACAGACAAAATAACTTGGACTCATCATAGGGAGCTGAAGCAAAACAGGAAATGATACTAAAGTATTTCTAAATGTAACAAATGAAAAACAAAGGTTTACTCAAAGTATATTATAGAATTTAAGTTTCCAGGGTCTGAATAACACAGCTTATAGGAATGAGCAGATTTATCTGATTTTAGAACACAATTATCAATGGTATATGTTACATTTTCTTTTAACAGTTCATCTAAGTGTTCGTGTTTAATATATTTTAAATCTAACAAGATCAGTATCATCAGTAAGGAAATAGTTATTTTCCTCCAAGACATGAGGAAACCTCTGAAATATTTGACCCCATTTTATAGATGTCCTGTGACTCTAGACTTTTACTCAGCAAAAAAACTGGTGATATTTTTAACATTCTAAAGTTCTTCCTTTCTGCTCCATTATCAGGTTCATGCAAATGTCGAAAATTCTTGGAATGAGGAGGAAGTGTGGCGAATTGAAATGTATATCTCCTTTGGAATAATGAGTCTGGGATTGCTTTCTTTGCTGGCAGTAACTTCCATCCCTTCGGTAAACAGTGCCTTAAACTGGAGGGAGTTCGGTTTTATTCAGGTGTGTTACTCTTTAAATAAGGGGGGTTTGTTGTTAACAAGAATTCCTGGACTTTTAATGAGTTATCTGTCAGTATTTTGAGGAATTTGATTTGGAACAAGCTGTTCTGGAAGTATACAGGTACAGCTAATATTGCATCACACGCTGAAAAGAGAACTGGTATTGCTAATGAATTATGATCACGCAGTTTTTAATCACAAAAATATTGAACTACTAAAAATGTCCTTAACATTAGTTATCATTAATGGTACTTCACTTTGTCATTAATTACTTTTCAGGATGTAAGTTGTTCTTCATTTAGTTACTTGTCCTTCAAAAAGTCCTCTTGCTTTATTCAATCAGAAAATAGACTTTCAGTGATCCTTCACTAATGTAAAACGAGTCTGCATTTCTGCAAAAGCTTCACTGTACCCAGTATGCAGGTAGAACAGATAAAATATGATAATATTTACTTTTGTCTTCTGTATCTTCTAATGAAGTGCAATATGATGAAGTTACTCTTCATATAATCTTACTCTAAGGAGAACAAACACTGAAACTATTAGTCCATCAACTCAGTGCTGCTTTTCTTTTTTTTCTGGGAAGAGCCGTGTTTTTTTTAGCTTCAGTCCGGATTCTCAGGTGATTTGCCACAATAATTGCTGAACTTCTTTTGCATCTGACAGATGAAGAACCAGTCCGTCAGCACACTCAGTTTCTGACCTCAGTACCTCCCACTGAGAAAGTTGCTCATCTCAGTAAATACAATTTTGTCAAAATAAGGATCTTCTAAAGAGTTTTACCACTAAACATATTCAGTCTTGAGTCCTATCAGGAAAATCTGAGATTAGGATTAACAAATTATTAATATATATATATACAGCATAGACTATTTTCCTGTCTTGTTCCAGTAGTATAAGCCCCGAGTAAAATCTCACCTACCTACACTGGTTCAAACAGACCTCTACCACAGTCTTCCTAATAGTGTAAAGAAAGCCTAATTGTGAATGTTTTGGCCTAGAAATCATTGCTATCTTCAATATCCCAAATTATTTTGGAGATGTCTCCATCTTACCTGGACAGATATCAGCAGCTCCAAAAATTCCAGCCTGCTTGATTAAGGGAAAAGAACTCTGAGAGGAGAAGCGAAGCAGTGCAGGCTCCATATCATACCTAAAAGTATTGAACAGGAATGAAGTGAGATATGAGAGGGTTGAATAGTGATGCAAAGGGAAGTTACCACGTCAGCCTTACCAGGAGCTAAGAGACCAGCATAAAACTTAGTACAGAGCTGACCAGTGTACAAAACAAATATCTGATTACTTTGTCATGTTTCAGAGAGAAACACTCATAATATCCAGATGGAAGAGCAACAGAATGAGACAGTGATTAAGAGTTTGCTTAGTCGGAGATCTTAGATGCTGGAAATGTAGCATGAAACTTTGCAGGCATCTTAACATGACCCAGAGTTAGAGTTTATTGAGGAAACACACAAGGAAGAAGCTGAGGCTGACAAACTAGTGCATCGGTTTTCTTAAACACTGCATCAGTACTCTTATTTTTCTCTTCTAAACATATTTGGATAAGAAACAGATATTTGTAGACAATAAATGAAAAATTATTCATGTTTTGTCAGAGCATGCAGAATGATGAGCCTAAACCAACACACTGCAAAGAGAAAAAGGCATTTATTGAAACCAGTTGAAAAGCTGAGCTTTGTTTCTTAGCAAAAATAAGTGCAAATTTGACATTTGCATAGTAGGAAGATTATCTTTTTGTAAACATTCCTTTTGTCTGCTAGCACAATCCCAAAGTTCTTTGGAGACGGTATTACTCAAACTTTTATTGCACACAGACTTTGAGGAAGAGCTGCCCTGCCTTCGTTCTCCCAGAACAGGATACTTTTCCTCTAGAGTAACAAAGAACAAATCCTGAGTATTTCACAACTTTCTGGGTAAAATTCTAGCCAAGATTGCAACACGCCATTTATAAATTTAGCAATATCTTGTTACTGAGGGTATATGAAACACATCTTGCATAAATCTGGTCTTTGGAAAATACCTTTTGTGTATATAAATTGCTTGGAACTAGTCTAACATTGTGAAGGTAGGAATTCCTGAAGCAGGTTTGTCATTGAGCAGATTTGTGTCTATACTTGTACATCTTCCTGGTAACATTTTAGGGATTTTTCTCCTGCATCTTTTCCACTCCTCTTAATGTGTTTTTTTAATCTCAAACAATGACAATTGTGACAGTCTGTCACAATTATCAATGGTCTTGGCTGGGAATCTCTCATATTGGCTAAAAACTTGACTTTCATTAGGAAGGAAAATAAACTAAACAAGAAAGACTTAAAGAAAAGCTAAAATATTGCAGAGTCCACAGAAATGTGCTAATCTGTAACTCAACTTGGAAGATAAGGAAGCAAAGCAACAAAAGACATTCTTCCCCTTTTCCCAGCAGCTGTCCTTGAGCCTGAGCGGAGAGCTCCCAAGAATTACTTAAAATTGATATTACTCACTCATCAACGTGAATGAGAAGTATCCCTTCTTGTTGCTTACAAAAGTCTCTTGCTCTAAGAGTTAGCATCCTGTGCCTCTCCTGGTGTCTCTGTGGTAACTTCAGTTTAAGTGGTCTTCCAGCTCTCATAAATATATTCACGCCTTTCTTTTAATGTCTTAAGAAACCAGAAAAGGATGAAAGAACTGCAATTCCATCTAAAGCACAACTACATTTCCCTCTTCCACATTGTCCAATCATAAACTTATGCAGAAGAAAACTTACTTGCATACCTGAATGACAGCAGCTCTCTCAACTTTACAGTGTTAAGTAGATTGCTTTCTAGCAATTAATAACTCCCACAGCACAATCATAATTTATTTCTCAGTAATTGAAACATCTTTCACCTTAGCATCCATAGGGGTGGTCAGCTTTGGAATATGACTTTCTGACACTTCTGCTGGCCAAGCTTTGTAGTGTGATCCAGTGCTACCAACTGATTTTATTTTTTACAGTTTAGCCACCTAAGATTGCCTTCTGCACTAGCTGATGTCATTTTGTCCAAGCCTGCTTCAGTCAGCTCTGAGTTTCCTCATTTTACTACTGTGCAGCCATTGCCATAGTCTGTGAATATTGGCAGGGCAGATACAGAAAAATCAACTTTTTATAACAAACCCAAAAGTTTTGTACTAACACAGCCTCCTGCAGTAGGATTCTTAAGTAGCAAAGGGAGCCAGTCTTGCTTACACTTCTGGAAAAGTCATTGTCAGTAGCTGCAAGCTGGGATAAATGCTCTTAATAGAACTTTCTATTTGCAGATCTGCTGTGACTAAACAAAGCAAAGACTGTAGAATGCTAAGTTGTGTGGAGGACATCCTTTTTCTTTCCAAGCAGTGTTATTACTGTTAAACGTACAACATAGAAATTGAGCAATTAAGAGACCGGTAGAAGAAAATATCATCAGTAGCTGACAGAAGCTCCTATAGGAGTGTCGTTGTCATCAGATTTTTAGATGAATTGTTGATGTGATCCAGTGTGTACTAGCAGTGCTTCCAAGAAGCATATGGCAGCCTTCCACAGGGTAAAAAAAAAAAAGAACTTAAATAGAGGTGCATTGTATGTTTTTCTTGTCCTTGTGCTATTAGTTCAAAATGTACTGCTAAGTGTACTGATGTACTTTGTTTTGATTTTGACCATTAGATAGAAAGACATATAGAGATGTCTCAAAACTGTAGTTTGCAGATGGAATTTTAAGTAAGCATTAAAAAATCTGGTGGGGCAGGAAAAGAGTCTGTATACCTTTTCCGTCTTGTTTCTTTTTCATGAATTGTTATAATTCTCGTCAGTAAGCCTGATGAATAAATTAGGGATGTGATTCACTTGTGCTCTTTGCCCTGCTGGTAGTGACACAACAGCAATGAATTCAGGACAGACATACTTGCTAAAAATCTGCAATAACATATTCAAACATTAGGTTTAATAGTATTGTTTGCTGTCCCAGTTCCTTACCAGAACTCCTATTCAGATATTGCGTATGCCATTTTCACGTCACAAGTAGTTGTCTGATTATTCGGTTTCTTATGGAACATTTTGAGAGCAAAGTGAGTGTTTTAGAAAAAGAGTGCAGCATATCTAAAATGTACCAATGTGACTCTGAAATCATTGGCAAAAAAATTCGTAAATATTGACAAGTTAAAAAACACAGTACCAAGCTCTAGAATTTAACAAATGTATTTTCATTTTAAGTCATTGTATCTGTGACTCCTTGCATATGGTATTAGCTCAGACATTCGTATTTCCCTACAAACTGATTAGTCTTGAAGTAGAAATAATGAATTCTTTCACTAAATAATATAGACCCATAGGCTGCGTTTTTCTTTGCTTTTCTCTTCAAATTAAATCAAATCATGGTAGCCAGTTACTTTAGCTATTATTTCTTTGTTTCACTGATCTTCTACAAATGTTTCCCAACCAAGTTAGTTATTACATCAGTTTTGGCCAAAAGGATTTTTTCTTCATTTGATGCCCATCAGAATTCAAATAGTATTTTTTTATCATGGCTTGAGAAACTCAAGGTTAATACATTTAATTCAAGTCTGCTGAGCAATACAATAATGGGGTTCTTAAAAAGGCAGATACACAGAAACAATGATTGACTCCTATTAGCACTATTTTCTGTGGCATGCTCTAGATGATGTGCTAAGAGGTCCTCTGTAGGATGTTGTGGTAATCTTCTACTTCATCTTTCATCTGGCACTACCTCTATGATAAACTGCATTGTTGCCTAGTTCCCTTTTTCCCAAGTCCTGCAGTCCAGGTACTCCCATTAATCAGTAGGCAACAACTGATGGAGAAAAGTAAGGGATGGCTTGTCCTGACTTCAGACAAGTGGATGTAAGCTATTGTGAGGAAGAAGTAAACTGCACCTCTCAGAGTGGCAAAAATCTGCATTGTTAGGCAGAATTGCAATTCTGGCAGAATTGCTTTGTTCCATAATCATAAATCTTGGAAGTGATCTACTCTTGTAGTTAAGAAACAGGGAACTTAACTTTCAATCATAACTATTGTTGCTCGAGTGACTTCACTGGAATTGTTCCTTATTGGATACATATCCTGAAGCTGACTTCCGTTGCTTAGAGTTTGGGCAAACATAATCCTCATTTGAGCTTTCACTATATTTCCTAGTGGAAATATGTAGTGTTCAGTCTAATTTTGAGAACACGTGAACTTAAAACCACATATTGCCAATTTAAAGTGGTGTATGGGTAAGAGGATTTTAACATGATGTCTAAGAGAAATGTTAAAATAATGAGTTGGAGCTGTCAGATGAAGGACCGAGTACTATTATCTCTTCTTTTTTCCCTGTTTTCTCTTTTTCAAAGTCCACACTTGGATACATTGCTCTGCTCATAAGTACTTTCCATGTACTGATTTACGGATGGAAAAGAGCTTTTGAAGAAGAGTATTACAGATTTTATACACCACCAAATTTTGTTCTTGCCCTTGTTCTGCCTTCCATTGTAATTCTAGGTAAGACCATTTTACTTTTGCCATGTATAAGTAAAAAACTGAGAAGAATTCGAAGAGGATGGGAGAAAAGCCATGTTACAGAAGAAGTAAGTGGGTCTGTTGCACATCTCTCCCCAGAAAGGATAACTGTGATGTGATGATAGACTTAAAATTTGTTAGCACTGATGTAAATTCTAGGGTTTTTTTGTCATAAATGTGTATTTGCAGGATTTCAATTAAAGTATGAGTAAAGTCACTGTGGACTTGCTTGGCATCTAGTACAAGCTCTAAACCAAACTATGAGAAATTTATAACTAGAAGAGTACCGCTTCAGATAACTATAAGAATGTTTTGAATTATAGAGGGTTAGATGACTATGAAATCAGAGTTTTATAATGCTTCTTTGCACAGTTGTGTCACAACAGTATTTAATTATAACCATGAGTTCCAGGTATTTCTTTGACTTAGAACATATATGTCAGAGTGCTGTTTATTAATGCCACATTTTCTGGGCAGTGTTTCTTGTATTAAAGCCACACTTCTGAACAGAACATGTACCATTAGAGTTAATAATTTAGGAAATAAACAGGTTTTGAAACAAGTTAAAGTAATTTATAATGATATATTGCACATGTAAAGTATATTTTTGTGTGTGGTTTTACGCAATTCCACGATGTGAATATTCAAAAGCATTTCAATTATCACGTACATCTTGTAAGCAAATGGCATTGTACTGTTGTTTCTTTCAAAGTAGGATTGTAGACCTTTGTCATGACCTTTGTCATGACAAATCAAAGCAGTTACACGTGTAGGAAGACTTACAGATATGTGTGCAAGCAACTAGTTTTTGGGTTTAGGATGATTGCGAAATATCAGGAAATATTTTAAAACAGAAAAAATGCTGAGAAATCTGCAACAATAAAAATCTATTTTCACTGTGAAATTTCCAGTATGTTGATAAAACAGAGAAGCAACACAAAACTGCTTTTCCATATGTTTTGCACTGGGGTTTTAGTTACTATTTGTTAATTTCCCAGAGTCTGTCTTACAATCTTAGTATCTCTTTGTGCAAACATACTCTTCTATTTTTATATAAAAGTTTTACAACAAGTGTCTCTGGGATATGCTTGAATTTTTTGAGAAACAAAACTGTTGTTCTTATACTTTAAAATGAAAATCTATCTCTGAAGCTTGACATTTGAATTACCTGTGGGATTCAAAATAACGTTCATAATTATGTCTACTGCTTTGACAAGTTCTGTCCTTCTCTAATGTAATAGCCAAACTCAACTCATATACCTTCCAGTATATATACCTTCCACTCCTGCAGAATTAGCAAAACTGTTATTTCAGGGATCAGGATGTGTATTTGGTAATTGCCTTTCCTTCTATGAAATCGTATTTTTCTTAGCTACATTTGCACTGGTGACAGTCTCTGACTTTTTTAGTGGAACCTTCACTTATTTATTATGTTGCAAGAATTTGTTATCAATATAATAAATCAGAAATATACCCTACTTAAGCTTGAATTTATCCTTAAATATCACTAGTCCTGTAAATCTCATTATTGCTGTCATAAAACCAACAGCTCCACAGAATGAGAAGAATCTAGAATCAAACTCTGCTCCCAGTTATGCCACCCTAAATCTAGGGAGTTCATGGTAGTTGTTCTTACTTTTATTTCAAACTCAAAAAAACTATCACAATTTAGTTTTCATTGTAGTATCCATATTCCCCAAATTTACATATAAAGTCTGTGTATATTCGGGCTTTGTTGCAAATCAAGAGACAGCTAAACTTTCTCTCATTTTAATTGTGTTGCTATCTAGTGGTGAAAAAGAAAATGTATTGTTTTTTCCAGAATTAAACCACTTTTGGTAAGTCTTTAAACGTGTTTTGTATCTAACAAGAGGTCAGTGAATTCTTTTTCTTTCTGAAAATGAAGGTTCGCAAAACCATTTTTTTAAAATAAAGAAATCCAAACCATACTACACGTATGTCAACAAAAAATTCAGGGGTTTTTTTTCAGTTTACAGAGGTTGAGTTTCAACTAGTGGGAAAACTCAGTTTTATCCCTCTTTTAAAGCTGTGGGGTGAGAGGGAAGCAATTGGAAAGAGAAAAGAGAAAATTGGAAAGAAAAAAGAGCTGACATGTGGCAGATGCTTCCAAAAAGAGGGCATGTCCAGTGATTCTTCTCCTGACATAGCTTCTTAGCCTCTTGGAAATCAATAATTTAGCATTTATTTGAGACAAGTGCTGTCTCTGGATTATTGTGTTTAATAGCTACTTTCTCAAAAATTTTATCTAACTTTTTAAAAAAATGAGGAACTTTCACATTTTTATCCAGGAAAAGAACTGAAAAAAAAAAAATCTATTAAATTAGTTTTAAAAGCTTACATTCTTTCTTTTTTTCCCAAAACAAATCAGTTAGCTTCAAGGTACTAATTTTTTTGTCCCTCCTCCAATATGCAGCTATTTCAGTGATACACGTGGTGATACACAAGCACAATACTATTCTGTCAGATCTAGACAAGTGAAAAAATCTATCATTGTTGGAGAGAGACAGGACCCTAAACTAGTATGAATGAGATTTTCACTTAAGAATGAAAAACATGTAAAATTGCAACTTTGCCTGTCTGTAAATAGTTTCCAATATAGAAAGATATATATTTCCTGAAAAGCTTGTGGAATTACATGTAACTGAATTTCCTGTCCTGTTTTCTGTTTCATTATTGCAGAGGAAATCATATAATCACAGAAAGGTAAGGGTTGTAAGAGACCTCTAGAGATCACCTAGGCCAACCCCCTGCTAAAGCAGGTTACACAGGAACGCAGCCAGGTGGGCTATGAAATCCTCCTGAGAAGGAGACACCACAACTGCCCTGGGCAGCCTATGCCATGGCTCCCTCACCCTCATAGGAAAGAAGTTTTCCCCTGTGTTTAAGTGGAACACTTTGTGTTTCAGCTTATGCTCATTTACCCCCTGTCACTGGACATTACAGAAAAAAAGTGTTGCCTCATCCTTCTGACATCCACCCTTTAGATACTTCTAAGTTTAGTGACGTCCTCCCTTAATCTTCTTTTTTGTAGGCTAAACAGCCCCAGGTCCCACAGCCATTCCTTGTAAGAAAGATGCTCCAGTCCCTTGATGATCTTGGTAACCCTAAAACCACACAAAACTTAGGCATTTATGCTTCAGTCCTTTAAATGAAATCAAGTTTTAAAATCTTAGAATAGACAAAGTCTTGGAGGATTTTAATGAGATAAATACCAAGCCAGTAGAATAGGTAATTAACATTCATGTTCCCTACAATTATCTAATGCATTTGATGCAACAGCAATAATGTTGCAGGACTAAGATACTGTAGTAATTGAAAATTACTGTCAAAGTCCCTATATTTTGTACTGTAATGCTCACAGTATATACAGAACTGTATTGGCCCTCTTTCCTATGCAAAAAGTAATTTCATCATTAAATTTCTTCAAGAATGTTTAAGTTGTTAAATTTTAAACTGCCAAAGTTGTCTGGAGAGAATAATAATGTGCTGCTCCTTTTCCAAATTGTGTGTTTGGAAAATATAAAATGTGGTTTGATTTTGTAAGTTACTTGAAAAGTTGAAATAGTAAAGTGCTAATAAATAGATGACATTTTAGATCAAGTATATTAAGACATTTGTTAAATATTTGTCCTACAGAATGACATATGGTTTCCCATTAGGCATGTATTTTACTTCTAACTGGAATAGTGAGTTGACTTGTGATTTAATAGTTTGTAGTGTTTTTAAAAGACCAATTCACTCTAACAAGATACTGTAAGTCTGAATGTAAAATGGCACTCGTGTTTACTACACATTATATGTCAGATCATGCATCTGTTTAGTCACGTAAGGAATCTCTATGCATGTAATGAAACACTTTAATATCTGTAGAACTCACATTAGGATTTCTCATTGGAAAATACAAGAGCCTAAAAGTTTAGGTTTAACTGCCTAAATACAAATATCTACATTCATTTAGATGTCTTAAGTTACTTAGAAGAATAAACACACAGTATGAGGAATAGCCCGCTATAAAGATATTTTTGTGTAGCTTCATATAATTTGCTTACTGCCTAATGACAAATTAATAATGAAATAAATTTCATTTCTCTTCATTACTGATTGTTAAAAAAATTAGTATTTAATATATAATACAGAAGTGTACACATCATATTAGAAAATGGAGACTTAGGTATTTTGCAAGTTGTTTTCTATGGATATTAAGGTATTCTTTCTTAACATTGACTAAAATACAGTTCTGTTACAGATTTCACGTGTGTCTTTAATTTTATCTGCAATTCTGTTAACCGTAGCGACTATGTACAAGTTCATTAAGTAGCCATGTTCTTGAATTATTTAGAGGGTAATTATTTTGTATTTGTTTTGCAAGTTCTTTGCATATCTAGCTTGTGGTAATGGTTACTGTGAATTGGTGCCATGTTTAACTTTTTGTTTGAACGTTGTGCATAAAATGTTATTTCAATATGAGAAAATACATTTGTATTTTTATTTGGCATCAATTGCCTGTAGAATAGTGTCTGTGTGTGCTTGTGTCTGTATATTACTAGCTATACGTGCTACCCAACGAGCACTAAGGGAAATTACAATTAATGTAAGGCAATGAATCCTCACGTGGCTATAAATTTCACAGGTATGAATATAGTTAGGAAACAACTTTCCTCTGTGTGAAGATTTCACCTGAAAGTTAGATATATCAGGTGTATAAAAGTTACACTGAGTTTTTCAGTATATTTTCATATATGGAATAGTAATAGATGCATATCCATTGTTCCTTTCAGATAGTGCATCTCCTAATAAACGGGTTTGATTCCTTGGCTGTTCATCCTGTAGTGTTTTCTATCAATATAATGAGTAATGTTGCAGTACTGATACTGTATCATTATGAATTAATTAGATTACAGCTTTTAAAATAAGTGACACATTGAACTGACTTAAACAATGGTCTCTGTCATTATATGTTGATTCTCATGCCTTGCTGGCAGTGTCTTGCAGTGTCCCCATGTGCAATATTCTCTTTGTAGTTGTGTTTGTCAATTTGTTTATGCTGTTTCTCTGAATAGGGCTGTTATAAATTAATGGTAATGCTTTTATCTATTTTTCCATGGACTGGGTTTTACAGAAAAATTGATAAAAAGTCAATGTCAGCTACTTGGCTTTTTCTTCTGCTCTTATGTGTAATAAATTTTAGCATGCTTTTCTTTGTAATACACGTATGCTCTGATCAACATTTTCTCTGAGAGGTAGAGCTCCGATGTGAGTTCATTAAAAAAAAATTCTAAAGGACAATTTGTTTCTTTTGCAATGGCTGGACTGCAGATATTTCACACAGACACAATGGACAGATATATCCCATACCTAACTGTAAGGTACTCTCCATGTTTTCAGAAAACAGAATGAACCCTATAGTACTATCAGCATATATTCAGTCCATTATCCATCCAACAAACAATGTTTGGCATAAGTTAGACTGCTAGGCACTCATAAGTTTGCCAGCTGGAGACACTCTTCCTGTTTGATTGTACATGTGAGGAAGCATTACTGTTTAAATGAGAAAAACAGGTGAACCACTTTGTAATCCTTTATTTGGAAATACAGGGTTTTTTTTTTTTCCCAAAGAGGCTTATGCCAACATAAGAGGAAAGAGGAAAAGAATACATAAGAGGTGAAATGTTGCTTAACTAGAGGTCAGCACCACGTGAGTCAGTGAAGCTGGCAGGATTTGTATTGCTTTCACATTAAGTTACATAGCCTTCCCAGATTCACAAGTGGAATTTAGGTATTTTTAAAATCCAATATATTAGATATCACTTTTTGCTATGCCTGATGTAACAGTAATGTTTTGGGTCTTGAAGTCTGTCTTTTCTCAGCTTTTTTAAAATCTCACTGTGTTTCTCTGTATCACGGTGCTTGTTTTACTGAGTGTTGATACTGTGCTGACAGCTGGGGGCTCAAACTTACACCTTTGTCCAACTGTACCTTGTACCATGCAAAAGTGTAAGTTCTGTCTATGGTGTCTTACTACTCAAATCCATACCACCCAATGCCCAAAACACTGTATTTTTAACTGTATAGGCAGGTAAATCCAGATGGTGGAAGCTCTGTTGACTTTAGAGGTTTAAGGTTGAGTCTACTGCCAGCCACCTCACGGGTCTTGTATTGTTCTGTGGATGTCAAACACATCTGGCAGAACAGTTCTGCACTTTTCTGTTCCTATACCCTCCCTTCTTTTTCCCCTTCCTGCTGATCAAAAAAAGAAATGAGAACGAAAAGAAGATGTGGAGTCAACGGACTGATTCTTATAAAGACTCCGATTTCTGTACTACAAAGAAGCTCACTGTCATATTTGGTAAACAGTGCAGATGACTAGAAGAAAGTCCACAGGCTCAATACAGCCGAGGAAATGACATCACTTGGCTTGAAGAGACCCATTCCAGCACACGAAAGGTGGATCCTGTGCTGAAAAATAGTCCTTCAAAGGCTTGCAACCCAATTTGTAAGACAGAAAATACAGAGTGGTAGTGGAAATAATTCACTCAGTAAAGTCAAAAGGAGATTAATGGCAGACCTAGATATGGAACCTTGGATCTTCTAAGGCACAGTTCAAGTATACTACACATTCAAGTATAGAGTCCTGTAGTTTTATGAAATGTAACTTTATCTCAAGAACAGCGTTTGCTGAAATGTCTTTTAGCATCTCAGTCAAAACATAAATCCTCTCTACATCAACTCTACTTTTCAAACTTACTAGTATTTCTCAGATTTTACATTTAATACTTGTGACTGAATATTCTCAGAAGTAATCTAGTACAGCCTTGATAGCTTGATGTCGTTAGCAACGGAAGAGGTGGATGTGATAAAAATACAACATAAGCCTGTTTGGGGCAAAAAAATCCTGTTAAGTAAATATTTTCACAGTTGATTGCAGGTTTTGGAAGACAGACATTTGCCAAGGGCAGCAGTATCCCTATAGTGAGGCTTGCACAGTGTAGCTTCCATCCCATTTTTTAAAAGCCTCATTTATGAAAATGGTGCAGAGCAAGCTTTACAACTTGATCTTTGGAACAGTCAGACAACAAATGGCATGTGACCTAAGCTTATAATTGACAGACTAAGTTGCCCAATTTAGGTATTTTCTCTACAAAACAAAAGCTCCAGAACTGAAGACCCCTTAAACCACAATAAAAGTAAATTTTAGTACTTTCTTCTTTTTTCATAAGCTTAAAAATTTTGAATACATACAACTTAGTAAGTATCTGGACACCAAGCAAAAACATATATGTTATCCTGTTGGTTCAGCTCTAACTGCTTTCAAACCTATAAGCATTGTCACTACAATTCATCACAAATATTTAATCAAAAAATCTTGTTCCATCCAGCATAGGCCCAGATATGACTGCCACTGAGAATACATTCACAGAAACAAATGTTCCAGTAGAACATGGAAAGGCTAGTAAAATAGTTAGAGGAATGGAGAGATGTGTGGATATGGATGAAAGCATCAAACACTAGTTCCAAGACCGGCAGATGCATTGTGACATTAGTGGATGCCCTATGGCGTCCTAAAGGTCCTGCCATTGCATGGCCTGTGCTCCTGTGAATACAACTTGAGAGCTTAAGTAAGTCAAAGTGCTCATTGCATCTTCCAAATTCTGTGCTGGGCTGTATTTTTGCTACCGTTTTTGAGTTGAACATGGATGAACTTCTACAAAATGCAGAGCGTGACTGAGTACATGCAGTATTGTGCATTTCCCCTTTGATGGAAGGCATGATAAGCACCTTACTTACTTCTGAAGAAGGCAGATATGATATAGCAGGGGTGTAGCATACAAGCTGGGAAGAGTGAAAGTAAGTACTCTGCTGGTTATCTCTCTTGCTTTTGTTATCAAGTGCTCCTTTTCCTGTAAAAGCTGTCTGGAGATTCAAGTATCCTCATTATTATTATCACAATCATCATCTTTAAATGTTTCTTTGGAAACACAAGAGTTAACAATTACTTGTTATTGAAAACTGAGGTTGATATCAACCCTGCCTGCAGCCTGGGATATGTGCAAAGTGCCCGTGAACACACTATGAGGTGTCAACGTTTTTCTGCAGCCACATCTGGATACTCAGCTTTCTTCCTCCAGACATAAATGCACCGAAGGACCTAGCGTTAGCTGGCAGTTTGGTGTTGGCAGGCTCAGCCACGTGCCCATGCTGGAGATGCCATTTCAGAATACGACTGCCAAGCTATTTAAGTATGCGTGCAATCCCCATAGCATCTAGTGTTTGCATCTGAGAGATCCCATAGCAAAACTAGGAGTGAAAACTGAAAGTAGAAAATACCCAAATCACCTTACACTTCTACCCCAGCCTTTATTATTTCCCAGACATTAGTCATCTGTTTTGTATGCATCTTGTACCCAGACTCCTTAACCCCACAGCCAGGCTACCCCAGACGGGACTGTCCCATCTGTGTTCAGGGTTGTCAATGCAGCCTGCCACGGTGGAATGTGTCACGATCGAATTGAGCAGCCTCTACTGTCCGGCTGCCCAGCACGAGGAAAAAAAAGCAGCCCAGTCTCTGCACTGCGCAGGCGCTGGGGAATTAATTTCTCCCCCTGAGGAAGCATTTTATAACAGGGCATGAAATGACGCTTCTAGAAGAGCGGAGGAGGACGTGCGACCAGAGTGTCGCAGCAGACACGTGAATGAGGCAGGAGGGACAAGCCCGTGCCTCGGGGGCGGCCACGCGTCCCCACAGCGCTCCCGGCGCTGCGCTGCGCTGCGCTGCGCTGCCCCGCGCGGGTGGCGGCAGGCGGAGCCGCCCCGGCTCAGCGGGCGGCGCAAGGCGCGCGGTGCCGCCCCGCTCCCATGGCAACGGCGCTCGGCCGCGCTCGGGCAGGCGGCGGCGGGCGGCATGTCCCGCACGCCTGAGGCTCCGACCTCCCGGCCGCCTTCTGCCTGCCCGGCCCGATGCACGGAGCTCTCGCCCGCCCTCGCCAAGGAGCGGCGCAGCAACGCGTCGGACGCCCTCGGCGCCGGGCAGGTGAGGTTCCCCGCGGCCGGCAGCCGCCCGCCCGGTGTGACCAGCCCCGGCTGCGCGTGTCCGCGGCGTGGCGTGGGTCTGACAGCCAGAGCTGGCTTGTGCGCATCACGCCGCGTGGGGGTTTTACCTGCCCCCGGGCACGCTCTCGCGTTGCTCAGCGCGGCGCTTTCACCTTGCGAGCTTCAAGCACGTGCTAAAGCACAACCTGAAAACAAAATACCGAGTTGAAAGTGTGACTTTTGTAGGTCAGGTCAGTGGAGCTGAGTCACGTCGCCAAGCTCCTCGAGGATGCAGGCTCGGTGAGTGCGCCGGACACCGCGCTGTGTCAGCTGCACGGCTGGTAATGGGGCCGAGGGTGACGTCTTCCAGACTTATCTTGAGTACCTGCCGTGCATAAACCAGATGACACCACTGCCCGCGGCTGCAGAGCGCAGGGCTGCAGCGATTGTGTCCGGCACTCGTTCTAAAGGTGGTCGTTGTGACAGAGAACGGTGTCCTTTTTGTGTGCGTGCACACAAAAGTACATCTTCACACAGGCACCCTTTCAAGAGGGTGAAAGCGTGTGCTTGTTTAAAAACCAGATGCACAGAATTCCCAGCTGATCGGGGAGGTTTTGAGTGCTCGAAACCTGCAGCTGAGAAACAGAAAGACAAACAGAATTACTGAGAGTATGTCAGGAATTTATGTAGCTGCCCAAGGTAACCGCTAATATTTCTCCAGGGAGGTTTATTTTAAAGGAAGAAGGAATATACAAAGTTCCACGTTGAGGAACAAATATGACTACCTAGGAGCACAGTGGAGAGCCTGATCTCGTGGACTTCCCACAAGAAAATTTGGCAGGCTAAATTCACTAAGCCATCAGTCATTTTTGGTCTAAAAGCCAAATAATTCTTAAAACAAGAGCTCAATTAACACACCACATTTTAAGTTAATACCCCACAGAGTATCCTGGGGTTTTTTCCCCTTTTGATACAGAGCTAATAGATTAAGCTTACTGACCGAAGAAAAATGTGTTGCATTAATATCATTTATTGCTTCTCTGGAGAGATAAGATATCCCATAAAATGCCCTGAAGATTCTGGGCTTGTAGATCCCTGAAACAACTTTCTGGCCTGCCTCTAGTTGCAGCACTTCTGCCCAGGGTCAAGGTGCTCAGAAGAGCTGGAACCAACGCTGTGTATTGCTGACACACCCTGACACACCCTCACAGTTTTCAGACTGTTTCCTAGTGGTGGCAGAGCTCCGCTCTAAGCCGTTTAAATCTACATTTTTATACATTTATGTCATGTGTGACATAGGTTTGGTTTTCTCAGTTATCTTCCACGGAATCCCAAAGAATTTAAAAGAAAGAGCCATATTTTTTTTTTTTTAAAAAAAAAGCCTCTTCAGTTACAAGAGCACAGACTTTATACTTGGAAGTGAGGACTGATCAAGCTGCTAATCCTGCTGCAAAGCACTTTCAGAATTTCATTGTGTCTTGTGATTTTTTTTTAAACTAGTTTCCACTTTTGTTAAAACTTAAAAGGGGATAAACATAATCATTTAATGTTCTAAGGCAAACTGTAATTAAAACCTGCTTTTCATTCATTTACTTAAGAAAGATTTGGAAAAAGAGCAGCTGAAAACCCTCAGAAAAGTAGTCAAGCATTTTGAAAATGGATTTGTATCCTTTTTGCCACTGCAGATTTCTGAAGTCATGGTGTTTTGTGTATGAAAATAGTTTGACTGTTCAGCAGAATGTTTTGTTGGTGTGCTGTGCTTCCACATGGAGGGCAGTGATGGTCCACATACATTCTCATCATTGACACACATAGCCAGGACTGATAAATTAGCAAGATTCTTGGATGCTAGGTTCATTTGCTGCAAAATTCAGTAGAGGGATCTTGCCTCTACAGTGGCTGAAAATTTTCAGAATGTAATTAATATACTTTCAACTCTGAATACACAAGTGTAATAATTATCACTACTGAAGAAGCAGCAGGTAAAACAGCAATGGCTTCCAGGTAGGAGACATTTTAAAGACAAAGAATAATTTATCTGAAACATTTTTCATATTTACAGTACAAATGGAAAGGATTCCAGTAATCAGAAGTACTAGGGAGGATGTGGGCACATGGAAAAATGTGTTTCATTCCGTACAGTTAAACTAATTTCCACAGTAACATAAGCTACCACATTGCTTCACAATAGAATTCTGGCTAAGCACTTACAATTTCTATGAGTCAGTAGATGTGTGGTAACTTCACAGCCTCAGTAATGTGTTTGGTTTTGAAGTTGTGCCTCTCCGTCCTAAATTAGATAACTTCAATATGTGTTTGTGTCTAGATTTTCAAATTTTAGTTAGTCACGTGGGACTAGAGTCGGAAAGACTTTAAGTACCTCAAGGCTGTCTCAGAATTTAGATAAGTAGATCTGACACTGTGATGTAAAAACTTTTTATCCTATATTTTTAGATATTCAGAACTTCCAATGAGTTCATCTGATAAGAATGCTAAATCAGATTTGCAAAAGCTCTACTTCTGTAAAAGTATTGACTTATATGCTTCTTAAACAGCCAACTTTGAAAGCAGTGACCTTGTTTAATCTTGGTTATATCTTTGAAGTATGATAAATACAGTTTTCAACTTTTTCTTCCTATTCATAGCAATACAAACAATCTAATTTCCTTAACTTTAAGTTAAAAGCCCCTTAAGGATTTAGCACAAATAACTGAAATTCTTAAACTGTGTGCAGAAAAAATGAATCAACAAGAAGCTTTCACTGAGCCTTTATGTGACCTTATTAAATTATGTGGGTAAGTACTTCAGTCCATCTTTTATAGATTTAAACTCTCCTTGTTAACACATTAATACATTTTGTAAAGCAACTGACATATCCATGCAGCATCTGTCTACAAGGCATCTGTATCTGCAAGACATATATTGTATCACCCTTCCTTTTCATGAACCGTGTTTTCGTTGAGTCCAGTTTGGCATGAAGATGGGACCTATTTTAACAGTTCAGTGTCTGTGGAGCTACCTGTTACGTCCTTCAAAACTATTGTAATTGGCCCCAGCTTGCTTGGAAGCAAGATTCCCCAGAGTGTCTTATTTACTGCCTGAGTAAGGTGTTCTGGGACTGCTGGCCTCAAAAGATTCAGTAGCTAAGTCATGCCTTTGCTGTTTCAAAGAAGCCTGTAAGTGAGTTTAGAAACCTGAGATGACACAAAGGCACTCGAATACCCGGAGGTAAGCTTTATGACATGACAAGCCATATTGCAAAAGAGAAAGAACCACAAAAATTGGAGGATTTAGAATGCATAGTTACTTTAAAAACATATAGCAGGAACTTCTGGGCATCTTAATTGTAAGACTGTATTTTAAATTATTCGTAGAGTTTAGCTATTATCCACTACTTATTGGTAGTTTTCTCCTAGATAATTTAACGGTTATTTATTGAATGTTTGTAACTA
The DNA here is from genome assembly GCA_013401255.1 of Urocolius indicus. Taxonomy (NCBI): domain Eukaryota; kingdom Metazoa; phylum Chordata; class Aves; order Coliiformes; family Coliidae; genus Urocolius; species Urocolius indicus. The sequence goes on along the minus strand of WBNH01000208.1, from coordinate 130,291 downwards.
CAGTTACTCCTATGTTTAATTATAATTGGAGAGAATAAAAAAGAGAAAAAAATAATGCCAGACAGAGAATAGATCGCATAGTAAACCAAATATTCAAATAGGTGTTGACATAGCTTCCTCAGAGCTGTTAGGTTTAAAAAACAGAACTTCTCAGATGAATCTTTTTAGTTCACTGAGCACTTTCAGTTGTGCTGCTTTCCTTTGCTGCCACACAGCGGAAAATGCAAAAGTACATCACAAAGTTTCGTTTTCTCTGGTGTTTGTCAGAAGCGTGTCAAAACTGAAAATGAATGTATAAAGTCGATAAAATGTAATTGTGACTTTTCATTTCTAACAGCAGTTCAGCAATAACTACATTCTCTGCAATGAATGTATTTTGGAAAATTGCACCCTTGGGTTTTGCTTTAATTTCTTTGCTATGGAAGTTTCACCACCATTTAGTACTCCTCATATGACAAATAAAAGGCTGTAACTGGAGGGAGGGGCTGTTGTTGAAAATTTCCATTCAGATACTAGAAGTCCTGTAAGATTTTCCACTCTTTCATAACTGCTTCTATTTACCTGGCTTCTTCCCATCTTTTTTCCCAATGTCTATTTCTTGGTTTTTTTCCCCCATTTATTTCATTATTTGCTCTCTCCTGCCTTTTCCTCTGCGTGTGTTTACAGACGTAAACCTATGGGAAAGCTGCTTTTACACTATGAGCTGCAGAGACCTCAGAATAATATTGTAGTGTTTACTGTTACAGAATTTTTAGCACTTACATGTTTACATCACACCTGAGTATTTTTCAAATGTTATTGAGGGTTTCTTAATATCCCGTTTTTTAAAATAGGTTTTTCATTGGTCTATTTGGGATCAGTTTATTGGTCTCATTTTTATACACTTCAAGAGGTCTTTCCCAGGAGTATGATCCTTTTTTTTTTTTACCAGTAATTATGTGCCACGTGTTTTATACCACATGTATTTCTGTAACACAAATTTTTTACCACATGTACCACTAATTGCCAAAATATAATTGCTAGATTATGAAACTGGAACTTTCAACGTAGAACCAGCATTGCAAAGAATGTATTTATCCTGGGAAAAGTGTCTTTATTCACAAAAGGAAGAGAAAAGCTATTGAGCTTTCCTGGTAACTTGGTTAAGGTGATCTTCTGCAGTGTTTTAAGCAGACTTGCAATATTTTTTAATTTCATTTTGCAGGTTACCATTTCAAAAAAAAAAGTTATCTGATGAAGTCAGCTATTCTGTGGCAGTTTCAGAATCCATTGCACAACTGGGTGAGTGTTGTGCCAGAATACAATTATTATTATTATGGCACAATAAAATTAACTATATTATTAGCACAATTTTAATTTCCTGTTACGTTCTTAGTAAAAGTAAGTAATTTATTTACACTAGCACATTCCTCAGTGCTTTTTGGCATTAGAAACCATTCTTTGCCATGTAGATTACCTGGCAGAATTATCTATTTGCCACTGTTAGAAGCTATGTGGGTTAACTTTATTGGTACTGCTGAAGAACTAAACGTGTCTATAGCCTGTTTCATTTCATTTTGCTCTGAGAAACGGGCGTATTACTGTAAACACTGAAGCCTGAGATAAAGGGAATGTGTGTTCTTCCTGCTGCTTTGAAGCCAAATGGAATAAATGAGTGAGAATCAGTAACTCCTGACTCCCACTTCAAACCTTCAAAACCCAAAAGCCTGAGACCTATCACCTACAAAGGTAAAATACAAGTCAGTTTAGTGCTATTCACTATTAGGAGTGGCAGTTTCTGGATTCATCGTTCTGCTGCATCTGAGCCATGAGCTTCCATCTTTCAAAAATCAGTTTTAAGGGAGAAAGGGTTGTAGGTCGAAAAAGATTCAGATCAGAGCAGAAGTGATAGATCATCTCACTCAATGGTAAGATTTAAGTGGTAAAGAGGTAGCACAATCAGCCTGTCACATGTCAAATGTTTTGAGAAAAAAAATATTTAGGAGTCTTTATTTTCACCAAGTAGACAGCAGAGCGACCGCCTGGTTTCAGATAGTTGCAGACTCTTTTTAGAGTGGCATGTCTAAAAGATTGTTTATATTACCCATATTAAGCACTGAATTCTGTATGTCTTGTGGAAAAGCATCTCTTTCTGTGCTCCCTTTATGTCATATCTTGTCTCCTAGAAGTGTTGCTGACATTGTAATAATGACTACAGCCTAGCGTAGTAGTTTTCTTCTGAATTCCACAACCTGTGGAGTAACATCCAGTCTCTTATTCTAAGAGTCTGTAGCCATAAAGCAGAGAACACTTTGATTAACCTTATGCTACTCCTCCAAGACCCCTTTGTCCTCTTCAGTGTAGGAGTTCCTTTCCATTGAGTATTTTATCATCAAACTTTGCATGAAAGGAAAGAAACGCTATGTAAATGGAAGTGTTGAGGTTACTTTCTAAAAAGATTGTAAACTTTGTAACTTTTTAATTTCTGTTTCTGACAGGTTGTTTGATGAGGGTGCCAAGCTCTCAAGTTAGAATACAAATCTGTAAGTGTGTCGTTAGCTTCTATACTACGGAGTTACCAAGAAAACTCCTTGCAGGTAAAGTACAGTGTTTTCAGGTGTCACAAGAAATCAAGTGTTTACGATCCCAGCTACTTTGAAATTACTCTTTGAATTAGTTATGGATCAATTTTTCTTTATAACTATAGTTACTGTATGTTGTGTAGTAAATAGATCATGTTGGAAAATATGTCATTATCGTGTTATAATAGAAATGCATACTCAAAATCTGACATTAGTTCATCAGTGTACAAGGAAATAATTATTACATTTATGTGGTTAAGATTAAATAGTATCCACAAAATGTGAAGTGGTCACAAGTTCTCCGAAACACGGATAACAGAGGAAGAAACAGTAGTTAGGATCAGAATTATAAGAACAGAAATGTAATTCTCAACTTTCTGTATGTGGCCTAGAGAGAAGCAGATCTGGTTTCACCTGTGTGGCTTGTGTGGGATAGATCTGAGCCCATCTAAATTTGATTGAGTTCATGTCATATGGACACATTGTGAGCATAGGCTTTGAATTAATTGTGTGACTTGTGTCTGCCAAAAAAAGGCTGATGATGCATGGACATGAGCTCAAGCATCATCCTCTGGTATTACGGAGAGGCATGCAAACTGCCATCAGAATCCCTATTTGTTCCTTTGACCAGTGCGGTGATGCCAGAGGCTGTTATCAGGCGGTCAGTCATGGATCCCTCCTAGAGAAGCATAAAATCACTTGCTGTGAGACAGCACAAGATTTATAGGCAGACAAGCTACAGAACCTTGCCACACAGTGTGGATCCAGAGCACAGGTGAGGGAGCATGCTGCGTGTCCATGTGCTCCCTTGCCGTGTTACCACAGCATGACAGTAGTTCCTGTACCCTTTTGCTAAGTTTTCATTTATTTTAGTAGGCCTACAAAAGCTGCAGTTGCAACAGCCCTCATGAGATTCTAGAAATATGAAAGCAATATAAATCTGGTTTTGCCATACAGATCTCAAACCGTGCAAGCAGCTGTGTGTACAGTTAATCATATATCTGTAAATAGTTCCATCAAGATAAGCGGATGTTATGTATTGAGAGATTTTATTCTTCTCTAGATCTAGAAAATAAGATATCTCAAAAATGAAGAATTTATTTGTTTCATTTTAAGTTCTTCATCTCTAAGCATATATATAAATCTTGCCAAACTTTGATCACACGGAGTTCTCTTACTTGTAAAGTAGTACCAACTTAGAGCCTATCAGGGTTTAAGAGCCCGTCAGAGTTTATGCTTAGTTAAGACTTGTTTCACCATGAGCATTATCTGCATTTGTCAGTCTTACATTTCATGTCATTGATTTTTTAAGCTTTTTAAGAGAAACTTTATTTTCATAAGTTAGCATATATAAATATAAATTTCTTTTCTCGATGCTTCCCCTTCCTCCATGATTCAGTGATGAAAAACAGATAAGCATACACAGGAATAAACGTTAAGATAGGTACACACTAGAAAGTCAAGCTGATAAATCAAAGGTTGGATTCACATATTTTAAGATATATAATAATAAAAGGCACTAATTCTCCATTGAATAGGCCACAGAAGAGAATTAGATTCTACACCAACAACTTATTGCATGACTTGAAGAAGGGGTTTTGCTTCTGTTACACTGCTTGTTCTTTCATTCTGTAAATTCTAGGAAACAATTGGTTTGTGTAGCATTTTGTTCTTCTTGAGGTTATATCAGTGGATATGCTGTAGGCACTATTAATACTAAGACATAAAAAAAGAAGTTGTTTATTAGATTTGATTTTTCAAATAGTTTTGGGACTAGGGAAAGATGATATTCGGTTCTCAGTCTTTCTTGAGAAAGGATGAATATTTTACGAAGGAACCAAATTCTAAATATTTACTGTATTGTAACTAAAGTTTTTGTATGTGCAGGTTACCAGCCAACAAGTGCAAACTATAAAATTCAGATGGCTGAATTAGGAGGATTAGCAGAAACTCTCGTTTTGTCACTAGCGTTAGTTGAAAATCAACTTACTGAGAAGTTATGGGTACTTAAAGCTCTCCAGCATCTCTCCAGCTCTGGTTAGTACAAACTGTTCTTTCAACAATCTCATTACCATCGATCTTAGATCATTTGTTCTCTAAACATGCATAAAACAATTACTGACCCACAGGGAATTAATTATTCCGTTTTTCATAATTTCAGGAGTAAATTGCAGACTTATGATGAAGGCCCAAGCAGCCAGCAGGCTCTGTTTATATCTAAATGATGTTGACCCCTCAGGACAGCTGCTGTTCCGTTCCTCAGAAATCCTAATGAACCTTTTAGAAAATACCTCAAAAGAAGAAGTTGTTAATCAGCTCAGTAGCTTGGAATGTGTACAGTAAGTACAGGGAAGCATTTTATGAATTAATATTGTCATTTTGGAGACATCTAAAACATTGCTGTTGTGTAGCATTTTGTTTGAAATTAATCAAGAGAAAATACAGAAGAGGAATGTAGGTCTCTCATTAAGTCCTCGTTAAGTTTTTAGTAGTAACACGTCTGATTCTCCAAAATGGAAGCCCTGCTGCATCAGACCTCATAGCCAAACAGTCCATGATTTAGACCCCTCAGGCATCTGTTTCTGTTTCAGCAATGTAGATAGCACTGTGGCCTGTGAGATGCCAGGAGCTAGTATAGGATACAAGAGGTGCCTGCCAGGTAGCTTACAAACTCAGTGGCCAGGTTCCAACTAAAAGCAGATCCAGTCAACTGCAAAATTATTTCATTGTCAAACCTCTCTTTATTTGATGAAAGCAGAGATGCACCACCAGGTCTTACTCTTACAGGCCAAGAGGGAGCTCTTGTGCTCTGCTGCATAGCGCAGGAGGTATAGGCCTAATCTATTGCTTTGTATGATGAGAAAGTTAATTGCACCATTTTCAAGCTAATGGTAGGCTCACCAGGCCAGTATTACTGCATTGTTGAAATGCTTGTTACAAAATTAGTAGGAAATTCTATGCTATGATATACAAGGCTTCATTTTAGGTTGTCTGCTGGAGTACGTAACAGTCTCTTTCTTAGTGCATTACACTGTTTTAACAATTTAGGATTAGACCATTCCTTCTCAATAATCATTCAACAACATCCAGTTCCATGCTTGAGTAAGCATTATGTCTTTCTCTTAGTTAATTGTAATACATACAATGGAAAGTGCAATTTGTAATACATGCACCTTGTAGGTATGCTTAAATTTGATGTCCAGTGGAACACATAAGAATCTATTTCATAATAAAGTTTTAGGTCCTTTTTCTTGCAGTTAAACCCTTTGAAAAGCGTCATGTTGAATGAGGATTCATATACCTAGAGCTGTCTAAAATTATATCTAGAATACAAAAAGCAAAGGTAAAATAAATTTCACTTTCTTTTAAGTGCTTTGAAAGAAGTATTTGTAGATCTCTTGCATGGTTTCCGGCTTGGTGATCGTCAGCTGCAGCATGACCTCTTGGTGATTGCCACGTTACTAGCTGAAAACCCTGCTGCACCTATGATTGTAAGTATTTAGAGTTATATTCCAGAGACTACTAACTTCTCTTTTGCTATTATACACTCAGTGTTTTCCACCATTAGGGTTCTAACGTTTGCTCTACTCTGTCTCCAATGCTTTCATCTTTCTTAGATATGCTGAGTACAAAACTAGCTTGTTTTTTTCAATTCCTTTTACCTCAGAGATATCAAATCTGTAGGTCATTAGGCTGGAGCACTAGCATCAACCTTTCCTAATACTTAGAAAATCACACTAACACTACTCGTGCAAATGGTAATTTTGACTCATGTACAGATTCTCAGATGTGCCATTCTGTTACAATGAGTTTTGTGCTACATCTTATTTGTTATTTGAAGATGTAGGAGTACAGGCTGTATTTAGACGGCCCAAATTCAACTCAAGTATCTGTGCCTCTTAACCAGACGCAAGAAGGGTCCCTCAAAAATCAGCTGAGAAGCTCTAAATAAGATACTGATGAAACAGTTGCTTAGATCCAATTAATAAGAAGCACATAAATTCTAAGACTAGGTCCCACAAATATATTCCAGAATGCACTATCATGATGTGCCTAAGAGGCAGATAACTCATTCTTCTGTAATATTCCAATACTTTTATGAGGAAACTGCAGAGAACTTACTAGTTTCTATTAGAATGTAGGACTGTATTAATCAGCAAGCAGAAAACACTAATAAGTTTAATGTTTTCTTTATTTAACCACTTTGCAATGTCCTTGTACAGAGAATACAGATACCATAGAGACAAAAGCTAATAGGCAATATAGTTGTGTACTTCAATATTTACTTAAAAATTACTTCTACAACATTTTTCTGATTGTTAAAATCATTTGTGTTTATGCTAACTTTCAGAGCTAGGCTGAACAAATCTGAGCCCAGCTTTTTGGGGGTACATCTACAAAGCTGTTGCAAAACTAATATAACTGCATGATTCTATGGGAACGTCTGTGTAGTGTTCTGTGAGTTCTGTTCCTATTGTTTGCTCGTGGAAAGCTCTGCGGTGGCTTTGCTGGAGTACTGAGACCAAGCTAATGTATTTCACAAGTAAAGCAATGTTCTGGTGGCTTCTAATCACCTCAGAAACAAAGCTCTTTTGCCTCTAGTGTGGTGCATGAACACGCCTTGGCCTTGGTCCTGTCTGAAGTTATATTAGACATAATTGTTCTTCTGTTAGCTCTCTAGGAGCTATGAATTACAATTTTTAATATATAGTATTTATAAATGCTGCTTGCTCATAGATGCAGTTTTCATGTGCTTACTTGGAAATGCACTGAAGTTGAATGTAAGTGTATTAGTATGCGCAACTGAAGGCACAAAGTTGTAGATGATCCTGGTGTATGAATTCACACGTGCACAAATGCATTTTAAAAAAGACAACTCTAACAGTAGCAAGAACACAGTGTACTTGTGTGGAAGATTATAGCAGTGAATGCCTGTGTTTGGGACTTCTCCATCAAAGGTCAGACTTGTACTGAATGAAAACATGGGTTTAACTAATTGTACCCTTAGGACTGTAGTGAGTTAGTATTGTACAGTGTCCAAATGGTTGATCTCTTCTTTGATAAAATTCTGTTTATTCTGCCATAGGATACATTAAACTTTGTTCTGAAGAAAAAAGCAAAACTAAAATTAAATCCTAAGTCTTAATTTCACTGCAACTTAATTAATGTGTATTTTTGAATGCCTATTAGGAAAGTGGATTTACAAAGCTTCTAATTGTACTTGCAACGTTTTCTGAAGGTAAGAGAATTCATACTGCATAATTACGCTATTTTTACTTTTTATGATGATTGTTTTTGTAACTTATCTATAATTTCCTTCATAGTTAAAATTCCCAATCCTTTGGTAAAAGGTTTTAAAATTACCTATTCACGTGAAGATTTCGAGATGAAGAAGTTACTGTTTCACGTAATAGCAGTCTTATCTAAAAACCCATCCGCCATACAGGTATGTTGTAACACAACAGAAGATACAGTCAGGGGAAAAAAAAAGGTCAAAAGATTCATAAGAATCTCATTTATGTTATTTAGCTATCTATCTGGCATAATCCAGTAGACTGAAATTAGTTGCAGATCAAGAATTTGTATGTAGCTCCAAACCGAGTCCTGCTGTTGGAAAGCAACATACACTTTCTATTTTAGAAAAGTTACAAACCTAGACCATACTCGGAAAATTAGCAGACAAGTGACTGTAAGGCTTTATTGAAATACATGTGACGAACATAGTAAAAGTTAACAAACCACAGCCTGTGGGGATGCTGCAAAGTATCAACAGAGTTTGTCTGTACTTGTAGTGTTCATAATGTACCTTCTGAATAAAAATTCATTTTCTTAGTGTAAGACAGATAAAATTGACTCACTGCTTTTGTGTTGTTTTAATTTTATGTGAAACCTGGAAGATATCTTTCTTTTGTCTTGACTCTGCAGCTTCTCAGTGAAAATGATGTGATGCCAGCTTTGCTTTGTTATGTAAAACCAAATCAAAAGCCTGGATTTCATGACTGGTCTGCTGCTGAATATGAAGAATTACAGCTTCATGCAATTGCTGTTTTAGCTTCAGTGGCTCCCTTATTACTAGATAAATATTTGTCCTGCCAAGCAAATACACTTCTCCTTGTGTTCCTAGAATGGTGTGTAGGCCAAGGTCAGTAGATACTCATGGCTTTCATGCACAGTAACCTCAAAATGCAACTCAACTGGACTTACTGTCTTGGACAGGAAGGAAAAATTTAAAACTCAAGAAGTCGGAATGGTTCTTTTTCAGTAGGTCACTTAGAAAACTAGTCTTTCTTTTAAAATGACCATAATATCTATTCTCTACTGAAGGATAAGCTGGTGCCACTATATTGGTATTCCTTCAGCCGTCTGGGCAGCCACACAACTCTACTGTCTGATGTTTTGAGCTAGTCAGATACACTTACTATGGCAAAAAAGTCCAACCAGTAATTGTTGCCATGAGGCTGGACATGTTAACTTAGAGCTATGCAAACTTATATTTGTACACAGTAAGACAGCTTCCAGATGTCTTGTGGCCATCAGCTAGGAGTATGGGCTAAGCAAAAATGTAGCTAAGTGCACCCAGTTTCGTGGACTGGTTTTCTGGGGATTAATAGTTTTTTATCAAAAAATTCTAAGTTTTCCTAGGAATAATTTTTCCTCTGGCTCTAACAGATATTGAAAGGCTGATATTGCATGTCTTACTAAAGAAGATATTTTGAGTTTTGGAGACTATTCATTAAACTAGTAAGTTTTGAAAAATGATTGTAGTAATTTTAAATGTTCACCAAATCATACCTTTCTTATGAATGAAAAAAGTATAGCCCTACACAGAACGGCTTATCACTAGATGATGATGTTAAACAAGCAGCCTTTCAAATATTGAGTTTGTTTGTTTTTAGCTTACATTGATATGCCTTTTTTTTTTTTTCCCTTTTTGCTGAGCACATTACTATTCTGAACATACAGCCTGCCAGTAACGAATGTTCATTGTGATTGCTCCACAGATTCTTTCTTTGGTCAAGGTAACAGTTTCCATGGAACAGGTGGTCGTGGCAACAAACTTGCACAAATGCGCTACAGCCTAAGAGTGCTGAGATCTGTTGTGTCCCTTTATGATGATGCTGTGAACCTTAATTTGTGTGACCAGGGAGCAATTAGCCAGCTGCTGGGTAAAGCACAATTTGTATTGCTGTACTTGAATTAGTACGTTTCTGTCGACACTAAGGATGTTCATGCTTTTCCCTGTGTTGTGGTTTTGGTGCGTTACTCCTTTGACTGCTGAAAAAGTAGAAAACATAAGACAGTTGATCCAAGATGTAATTGATTTGATTTAGAATTTTTTTTCACTCGAATACACAGAGTTGAAGGAATTAAGCAAAACAGACATCTGTAACAGCCTAGGTGTTTAATTTCAGAGTGAAAGCTTCCCCTTCTCCCTTTCTTATACTACATTTCTTACATCTTATTTTCATTGTGGTAGCCTCCAGGAACTCCAGCCATGAGCCATTTGTTCTACCTAAAATGATGATGTCGTCGTTGATATTGTCTAGAGTAGGAGAAAATTAGTAACTATATACTTTTATTTTAATAACATTATGAATAACAGAAGGAGAATAAAACCATTTGACCACTGTCCCTGCACTTTTTGTGTTCAGTAACACTTACCTACTGTTACATTTGGGTTTAAGTTCTAGGACATAGCACTTTTTCTTTTCTTACAGTAATAAAAATAAGATTCTTTGGAATTCAAAGCGTATGATCTAATAGAAAAGGTAGAAGTAAAAGATATTATATCCTCTGCTGAAAGTTGAACTCCAATGAAAACTCTGTGAAAACTTACAGATTTTTAGTGAGAGCAAGATTAACACTATATCTCGGATATCAGATTCCAAGAATTTTTACTTGGGAGGAGTTCTGTGTCTGAATGTCCTCTTTCACACAGTGATTCCAAGGCTGATTTTCTCAGCACTGGTGGTGTTTTATGTCTCTCCCACTTTTCCACTGTCAGTACAATGTTTCTGCGGCTGTGCAGTAGAGCAAATCGATAAGTTCATTGGCTTTTTCTAAGAATTCCTTGATTCAAATCAGTTCCCTGAATTCCTTGCACTGGTACAACACAAGGGGTGTTACAGAGACTGAACAAGGAAGAAGTCAGTGCAAGCTGCTGTCATTAACTCTGTCATCAAGAGTAAAGTCCACAAAGCTACAGCATTATACTACTGCACTGCTGCAAGCTATTATAAAACACAAGCTATCATAGAACTGAACAGGACAAGTAGATTCCCTTTAAAATCCTCTGTTTTGAATGCGAGGGTTTTTTTAACTCATCAGCTGTTATAGAATTCTGACTTGTGTATAGGACATTCACATGTATAAAATATATTCATTTATAGACATCCTAAAGTATGCAGCAAATAAATCTAAAGAGAAAGAAGATGCCATTCTACTGGAAATCCAAGCTGATCTATTGTTTCTTTTGTCTGCTCTTTGTGAAAACAATCTCCACAGAAAGGTATGCAGCTTTCTACCTCATACAGTGCAGAAAATGACAAAACATGGTATATTCTCGTTTAAAAGATGCTGCTATTTTTATTTTCTAGTCAAAAGCAGATTCGTGAGTAATAAGCCAGGTCTGGTAACTGGTTTCTGTGACAGTGACAAACTGCACAATCACTCAGAAATCCACTAGGAAGTGTCTCACCTACTTAATTGCTAATTTAGAATCATAGAAAGAGAATCATTTCGACTGAAAGAGACCTTTAAGCTCATGGAGCGCAGCCTTTGTCCCAGCCCTATCAACCACTAGACCATTTCCCTTAAGTGCAAAGTCCACCCGTCTCAAACCCCTCCAGGGATGGTGACTCCAGCACCTCCCTGGGCAACCCATTCCAATGCCTGACAACCCTTTCAGTAAAGAAATTCCTCCTCATATCCAGCCTGAACCTCCCCTGGCACAACTGGAGGCTGTTTTCTCTTGTTCTATTGCTTGTTACTAGGGAGAACAGACCAACATCGACCTACTACAACTTCCTTTCAGTTACATGATTTTAAAATGACTCTATGACAAAGTGTGTTAAGAAATGAGATTAGAAGTTTGGAAAAACTGAAAATGTCTTTCCTTTATGTGTATCATAAGGAATATATCCTGCCCTAACAAGTGGGCCAAATTTATCATAGTATTTATTTTTCTATTGCTTTTTAATTTTTTTCTATGTAGCTGTTTAGTAAATATTGTTTTTAAAACATACTGCTTTAATTAACATTTCAACAGGAGCTCTTCAGCTATGAAGGAGTGGATATACTTATCCCTTTCATTCAGATGGATCCAAAGAAGTTATATAGTGGACTAGGCCACAATTACCTCCTCTTCAGTACACTTGACTGCTTGTGGTTAGTAAAGTATTTTAGAACCAGAAACTCTTTAAAAATGTCTTATATTTTTTAGGTCTGCAGTACTATGACCCCTTTCTCTGCACATAGGAGCCTTTCTTCTATTTAAAACGTATAAAATACCTTCATACAATTTGACCTGTTAAAAATGCTACAAAATAAACAGAATATTCTGCATGTATTCTTTTCTGAAAAGGCATTCAATATGACAGCCTTACTCCCTACATAACAGTCTAACTCTCCACACAAAGTGACTTCCTGATGTGCAGAGTTACCTAAAGGCTTTCAGAGAGGTGAAAGGTAAGAATCTGTAAATAATCACAGAGAAGCAGAAAACAAGAATAGGCCAGTATTAGCTAAGAACTGTGTAAGCATAAGAAGTGTTTGTAAACCAGCTGTATTGGGCTGGAAATATTTTTAAGATTGGTATCAGAGAATGTCAATACATAGGATAACCAAAAGTTAATTTGTTTTAAGGCAGAGGTTGTAATAAATTGAAAGGCATGTGATATGTTTATCTGGGAGGAAAGACTGATGCAGGAGATCCCTTCAGTTTCTGTGTTAATGACCGTAAGTGAGGAAGTACAAGCAAGCAATAGCAACATGAATGTTGGTGTTATCATTTTAAGCTCAGAGGAGCAAGCACTGTTGACAAGGAAACGGTCTTTCTTGTCTCACTCAATTCTGCTGGCAGAAATATTCACACAGCCCTGCAATAAGTCAGACTGGGGACATGGTCAAGCTAAATTTAGCCTGTTTTACTGAGTTAGTTTTAGTTCAAATCCATATTCTAATCCAATTCATTGTGAACCTGCCAAATTTCTTGGGCTACTACAAGGAAAGTGTGCCATCTGCAAGAGAAGAAAGAACAGTCAAGTAAGGTATATTTAGTTATACAGGATAAATGAAGAGGCATTTGCAACTTGATTTTTCTTCTCCCTGAAGTTATGAAGCATATTCCATACCAAATATATTTATGCAATTCCGTAAAATTATTTAGCTGCTTGTAGAATGTACTAAAGCATAAAAATGTTTCCATACAGAAAATTATTTCTGTTTAAGGTCCTGTGTCATTGGATGTGACGTTGCAGAGGATTATTTTCTTGAAAAACAGGGCATTTTTCTCCTTCTGGATTTGTTGGCAGTAGGTATTTCTATTATTGTTGTTATAGAATGAAAGAGTAGTAAAACAATGTGGACAATTGCATTAATTTTGTTACAGTATCTCCTAAGATTATTACAACACTAACAAAAAGACCAGTGCATGAAATTCCCTGAGACAGGAATGTAATCACACACCATGAAATCTGCTCAGAAATGATTGGATGGATTTTCCATATGTCTTTTTAAAACATAAGTGTTTGACTGAGTTTTAACGCTACCAAAAAATGTACTCTTTTTTAAAAAATCCCTCAAACTAGGGATGTTTAGAAAAGCACCTCAGTTTTTACTTCACTTTGAGGTTAATAAGAGCAGAGATAGTATATGCTTCAAGGCTTTAAAAGTTTCTATGTTTACAGTTCCTTTGTACATGTATTTTGTCCTCTCCTGCAAAACAAGCATGAACCTTCCTTGTTTGACTCCCTTCTCATTCTTACCAGTTGCATACCAGCCTCTGATACCCTTGGGGTGCAAGGTTGTAGGCCCTTCCCTGCTCTCAGCTGCTGCTAAAGATCTGGCCACAAACCAGAAGAGGTGCTGTGTGATGGTACTCAGCCACTGCCTTCAGAGCCTGATTCTTGCAAAAATAAATCTTAATGTCAGTACATTCCCCAGCATGTGGGCCTGCAGGCATGTATAAAAAAACCTGTTACTTAATTCTACGCACAGGTATTCACATCTTACGTGTTGCTGCATTGATTCCTCTCATATTCCATGACTTACGGAACTTTACATGGCAGGATTCCAGAAATTTGAAAAATTTACGGGCTTACTCACCAGTTTTGAGCAAATAATTGCCATGAAAAGCTTGCAGTTGCTTGATTTCTCTGTTTTCTTGAAGGTAGACATAACTGTCTTTTTTTGAAACTTATTTTTTCCTTTTCCCTTCACCAAGTTAAAGGAAAAGAAACTGTACAATATAATTCTTGGAATCTTAGTTGAATTTTGTGACAACCCAAAAACGATTTCACACATCAGTAGCTGGCAAGGGGAGAAAGATCAAACAGCAGCAAACCTTCTGATAGAGTTGTGGAGACAGGAGGAGCTAGAGCTGGGAGTGGAGCGTGATCAATATGGAAGGATTGTTGGTAAGTTTTATGATGCATGTCAAACGGTGAACAGTTCCACCAAATATAGTAAAACAAAGACAGTGTTTTGTTTTATTTTGTGTTTTGTTTTTTTGTTGCAATCCTGATGAAAGTATATTACAATGTTTCTGCGTTTATGCTGTAACCAAACCTAAAATACCTTATATCTATTTCATCGGAGTCTGGCCACTAGATGGCATTTTCTGCATCGGCTGAGACTGAAACAAGTAATGAATAGCTCCCTTGACTAGTTTCCTGAACAGCTCTTCTAGTGCTGGACACTAAACTACTTAATTACTTCCACAAAATGCACCAGTTGTTGTTTTTTTAATACGTTGTAAAAAGAGATGAGGACAGTGCAAATCTTTGGTCATGCTGATTAGTATTTCCTGGCCCAAATTATGTTAAAATTCTTGGCCAAACTATCAAAATTGTTTGCACAGTGTCCACAGGGTAAGATGGAACTGTCTTCTTTTGGAGGAGGTGTCACAGAAAATAATATGTCCATAGCTGCCTGTTAAAGATCATTATACTTCATTACACAGAACGAATTTCCTTTAAGTCAAAGAGCTTTGAGAACATACTCCCTTATAATTATTCCACTCTGTTTTTGTGTTTTGAAATTATTAGACATGAAGACACCTATTGCTAGCAGCTTCCAGAAACAGCAGAAAGTCATCCCCATGCCTGCAAACTGTCCCAGCTTTGCCATCATGGAAATTTCAGAAAATATACGGGCAAAACTTTATTCATTGTTGTGCAAACTAGGTAAGACAAGTAAATTGCCTTGTCTGTGTTATATTTGTCATTAAACTGAACTTCTTCACTGGCAATCAATAAAGTCACTATTAAAAAATAGAGTCAAAGGAAACTTTGAGATGGATCATCAACACTCTGTTATTAGTAGTTGCTTGCTCGTCCTGTTCTTAGATGTCTTAGATGTGGGGATTTCAAGACATTCACAGTTCTTTGCTGCCCCTACCATTGGGAAGAGTTTTCTGAGAATTAAACCTAAGATTTGCTTAAAATTTTCCCATAATTTGTTTTCCTACACACAGTATCTCTTTCACATAATTTAACAATTTTACATTTCATTTTATTTCCCTAGATGAAGAAATGCTACTTTCCGCAGATGTTACTCATTGATCTCATTTTCTAGCATAAACTCTTAATTATTCTCATTGTTATTTTCTTGAGTCTTTCCAATTGGATCACATTATGTATGGGTAGTGTCCCGAAACTGAGCACAGTAGAATCCAGCAGAATCCTCACAAATAGAGCTACATTACTCATCTTGTAAATAAACATTCTGACATATATATTAATATAACAATTACTATATTCATAGTGGGATTTGTACAGATAATTACTCCTACATTTAGGATTTTTTATTTGTCCTTAAAGAATTAAATTCTCTGGTTTTAGATAATTAGTCAGGTTGGCAAGATTAATTTACATGGTAATACATTCTTTTGAAATGCTGAAGTCCCTCCTAATTCTATGTTGTTTGCATGCTGAATATGAATACTTACTACACCCTTGTCTAAAAACCTAGACTGAAATCTAGGTACATCCATAAAATTTCTTACCTGGCTGTAGGCAAAAAACCTCCTATGTATTTCTTTATTTGTTTCATGCTTCTTTCAGGAACTGAACTGAACCCAAATGCTCTGGCTTCTCCTTTTCGCCTTTTAAAAATAGACATTATGTTTGGTTTTCATGTGCGTCTTTCACTGGTTCAATGATGGTCAGTAGTTGTTCTGAGATTGCTTCAGCCAGTTCCCTGGGTAACCTAGAGAACCAACTGGTTTGAAAACATCCTTAATTTCTCTAAGAAACTATAGCTGGTTCTTCCTCTGTTGTAACCCAGGTTCTTACCTTTTATTAGTGTTAATTATATTAAATATTGGATCACAACCAAACTTTTTTCCAGCTTTCTCCTATATTCACACATAACTCTTATGTTAGTTACATTTTAGTGTCTCCTAGGAAGTGTAACTACCATTCAGTGCCCTAAAAATGAGGCACAGTCTCAGCAACCATACTTCTCTACCTTATTCTTTTACCTGTGTGTTTTAAAAAGATGAAGACATTATGCTCAAGGTTTAAGTCTATGAAGATGGAGGAAATCTTCATCTCACAGCTTTAAAACAAAGTACTGGTCACCCTGTAATACAACTCTCCTGCTGACTACTTCCCAGCTAAAGCAGTTAGTGCTGAGTTGCTTCTTCAGAAACTGTGACGTGCACTCAGCTGTTTGTCTGCTTTAACAGAAGATCAAACCCTTACCATAAAAGCATAGCAAATGCAATACCAGCCCAGCTGTCTAAGTGATTGGAAGGTCAATGGAGCCCCTCATAAATAGTTAGTGTAGAGTGAATTTATGAGAGAGAAAACAGAGTTTATCACCAAAAGCCTGCTCAGGATTAGAAGAGTGACTGGTGTATGTCTGTTTTTAAAATATTTTAAGATAAACTCATCATGCTGTTAATATTGAAATTATTAATATTCTTTTAGGTTTTGAAAATTTACCTGGCTTATCTGCTAAGGATCTTGTCACACTTGCTGTTATACGGCATTACATTGACTTTAAAGTGAGTACTGTGGAAGAAAATATTAGTAGTGTTATCTGTGTTTGCAAAAATAGCAAGTATATCTCAGGATACAACAAATAACCCTTCAAAAGCTGTCGCCTATGTCACAAGTCAGACATAGTTTCATGGCAAGCGTAAGCTAGTATTTACCATCAAAATAAAGTCCCACTTTCATGATTCCAGCACTCCCCTGACTTTTCCCTTGTAGTGCTCCAAATGTTTCTGTCTACATAGAAAATAACACTAGAAACCAATGCTAGTTAAAAATAACTCAGCAAAAATAGTTTTAACTGTTTGCCAGATCAAGCAACAGGACTATGTCAGGATAGGAGTAAGAAACTGGGGAAGGATTGGAGAGTGAGACTGCCTGCTTGTGCAGTAAGGTCAGTTGGGCACAGAGGAGTGGTTTGCTAGTAAAAAATGCATTAATACACATTCTGATAAAGGTTTTTCTGTGGTCTCCCATCTTTGTCCCCACATGTATTGTCCATCCAAACTGGCAAAAGTTAAGAATGTTGTGCCCATAGGAAACAAGAACAAGATAACAAGCTTTGTGGGAGCCATCCTACTCAAAAGATGCTTCAGTTTGAAATGTTCAGGAAATACCAAAACGCAATCTTTACTTGACATTTCCAGCTTCTGTTTATGTCTCATAATGCAATTTGCTCTGATAATGTGCACAATTTGAGATTTTAAGAACCAACCAGTAGGACACAAGACTTCACTCTTGTAATTTGGTATCTTGTAGCTATCGGTGTTTCTTCTAAGTTTCTGTAGTTAACAACATTCATATTACTGCTCTGTGGAATCAAGCTTGGGCTTGGGAAGGCTTAGAGAGGGTTATCATGGAAGGATTTGGCATAGCATTACTAAAGTCTATACTTGCATAAAAATTCTAGGAAATGAAAGAAGAACAAGGAGATAAGATTGTTGCTCTATTACATTTTTAATAATTGGAACAGGAGAAAGAGATGAATATCAAATAGCGTGGTGTGTGTTTCACACACAGGTTGGAGAAGTTTGGGGTGAACTGTGGGCAGAACTACAAGAAGAATTTAGGTCTGTGGCGTCAGATGAGAAAGCCTTGAAAGTTATTTCAGAAATATCAGAAGATAATGGAAGAAAGGTTGCTGCTCTGCAGACTGAAGTGCTTGAACGTCAACATCACCAAGAAATCCAAGAGGAGAAAAAAATATATACAAATGTAAGACATAGAATATTTAAACAAGTAAAGCCCATGTAAAGCTTTTTTGTCATCTTTTATGAAAGTTTTTCTTACAATGTTGAGAATTCCTTTGTGTGTAGACTGCTTGAAGATATTTTAATATGTCTCAGCAGTGAAATCTTCCCTTTGAATTAAATTAGGGTAGGTAACCGCTTTCAGTTTGTCTAATTTTGCTGATACTTAGAGAGTAATGTGAAAAAATGAAGCAGTATCATCAGTGATGCATCAGCAATGGTGCAATAAGACATGATATTATGTTACTTTAGACTTGCACTTTGTTCCTCTATAGCAGATAACAATTTAAAGTACTTACTACATCTGCTTCTTAACATGACACATAAGGCTCTGTTATAAGCTTCTTTAACTGAGTATTCACAAAGCTTCATTACTTCACGAAGTAGGGCTTTGTGCTTCCCAGCATGCTGAGAGTGAGCACATGTAGATGTTTTCAGCTCTGGTTCTAAGGCAAGCATTTGGCACTTTCGCTCAGCTACTGTCTCATTCTCTTCTCCTTTCTGAAAATATCAGTTAGCCCAGTAGTCTAAAATCTCATGCTAGTGTTTTTGAGGGACTGTCATGCATTATGATGCTTGCATCTTTGTCACCAGAACTAATTTCATCTCTGTTATTCAGCATTTGAGAGAGACACTATACAGAAAGTATTCCTGAAAGAACTGAGGCTCTTACAATGTCTGTGTTGGAAGAGGGGAAATTTTTTTTACAAGAGAGAAGGTAAACCTTTTTGGTTTTTAAAGGCAGTGCATAGGTGAAGTCTTTAAAGGCCAAGCATGCTACTACAATATTATGCAATCTCAAATGAGAGGAATGACTTAAGGCAGCCCAAGGAGCGTAGATGAACATGCTATCCAAACACCACAAGCAATGAGTTCAGGAAATCTCATGAGAATAACATTGTGTGGCATTGTAAATTTCATTTTATGTTACAGATCCGAGCTATCCATAAGCAGAGAGAAATGGTAAATAAATCTTGGGAAAACTTCTTGACTCGGGTGTCAAACTATGAGGCTTTAAAGGTAAGGAATCTGAGTGATGGAGCAAAATTTACACTCATGGTGCAGTAATAATAATTTGAAATGTCTGAACGCATTTCTTAATCAATTATGAGGATAGTCGATAGAAGTTACAGTAAATTGTGTATTCAAACAGACACAGAAGAATCAACCATAAGATGCACTGGCAAAGCTATGCAATCTTCTGTCCTGCTCTTCTGTGGCTCTATGATTGGTTCTTCTGATTACAGTCACAATTTGAGGATCAATCTTGTTTATGCACTTGCAATGAAGTGTGTGGTGTGTATAAATATGTGTATATTTGTTGTGAAATTGTTGGAAATAATAGTCTGGGCTTTCATTTTCTTTTGTTTTTTTTTTTTTTAATACTTCCTTCCCGACTTTTAATACAGCATCTTTCAAGATGGGAAATATTTTATGATGAAAGGAATTTATTTTAGCAATATTTGCACTTTTCCAAATGAACATGAAGAGTCTTTGGTCAGATTAAATTGGAGAATGAGTTAAATCAGACTTTAAAAAAATGCTTTGGCAACTGAATTTAAATTTTCTTCCTTTCCCAAAGGAGATGCAAAAGAGAACAATTTTCTTCATGTGCAGGCACCTCATTGGCCTATGGTAAAGTTGTATGCTAGAATTAGAAATTCAAGGGACAGAAAAAAATATTTGGAGGACTACAGCCAGCTTGGTTTTAACTGAGTCCTTGGAAGGCTGTTTTAGGCACTTGAGAGATAAGGTGATTAGAAATGGCTGTCATGGAGGACAAATCATGCCTTTACAACATAGTTATTTATTGCAATAAAATTGTTCTCTCTGAAGAAGAAGGAAGTGGATGTTCCTTCCCTTGGCTTTAGTAAGGCTTTCAAGCATAGTCTTGTGTAGCATCCTTGCAGACAAACTGGAGATATATGGACTGGACTGCGTATAGGTGCTGTCCACTATAGCTGGACTACAAGCTGGATAAAAAGCTGGCCGGACTGGTTGGCTCAAAGGACAGTGGTCAGTGACTGAAGTTTAACTAGCAGACGCTTTTGAGTGATACTCCACAGAGTTAATGACAGGGTTGATATTGTTTTCAGTTATTACTTGGATATTGGATCTCCATGCAACCTCATCACGATCATGCGTGACACTGGGCAGGAGGAAACAATCCGTATGCTGGGACATAAGGTGGCTTACTCAGCAGAACCTTGGCAAGCTGAACAGATGGGCTAAGCAAAAGTTCATGCAGTTCAGGAAAAGAAAATGTGAAGTCATACATCTGGGGTGGATTAAGCTTGCCGACTGAATAGCTAAGTGTATACTGCATGACAAGCTGAAAACTGAGGCAACAGCGTACTCTTGTGGTGACAAAGGCTAACAGCATATATGGCTACCATGGAAAGAAAATAGCCTGCCGATCACAGCAAGTGCCCTTGTGATTTATTCTGTTTTCAGGTCCTCAGTACAAGAGAGAGTCACCTGAGGGAGAGTACTTACAACTAAGGCCGATAGAATTATGACCTCATTTAATCTGTCGTTTTTATAATCTAGTTTATATATTTCTAACAATTAATTAAACAAATTTTGCTTTTTGTAGAAAGCAAAAAGGCTTCAGGAAAAATCAATAGAGGTCTCCAGATCTAAATTGAAGGCTCAGAATGGAGCAGTCCATTCTACTGATATTAAAGGCCTCGGTACAACAGTAAGTAATCCCCAATGACACAGTGTTATTGTCATTATTGTGTAAGCGGTGTGGGGTTTATTCTGGCTGTGTATGTGCTGCTACCTATTCTTTAATAAAGTTTATGTTGGCAAGCTCCAAGTATGTAAGAAAGAATCTGTATCTCTTGCAAAGCACCACTTTCCATCCTGACATAGACGACAGGTAGTTGGTCAGAATGAGATTCAGGTCTGCAAATTACTCATTAAAAATGTGGACAAGATTGTCCCAGTGCTACTTGACTTGTACCTCTTGTGGCATAGCCTGTCGTGAAAACTTTGCTGAGATCAAGATTTCCTTTATTTACTGTTGGGTAATTGTGAGTGATCTCTATTACATCAGTAAAGATGTCCTTTGTCAGTAAACATGTTCCTGACTCTCATTGCATCTGCAGAAAATATTTTCTCACTTCTAGCAGTTAATTGAAGTGTGAGAAAATAAAAGCCATTGTTAAGCTCTTATTCAGCCAGAACGGCTTATTTAGGTGTTGAGTTTTGACAAGCTGAGGTAAGAAGTGGGAGAGTCTCCATTCCAGTCAGTAACTGCCATTGAGCTAGCTGGAGGATTTCTGTACAAGCATCACAAGTAAGGAGAATTTTAGGGGGAGAGGTAGCTTCTTTCTTGCTTATGAGTTGCTCTTACATGCAAGGAGAAGCAAGGAAAAAAAAACATGAGATACTGTTTTCAAACTTGTCCAAAGGCAAGAGATTCTATTATCATGAGCTTTCTGACATGAATGGGTAATGGCCAACTAAGGTGACTGCATCCTGGAAAAGTGGCAGTTCATAATGACGTGGTGAAGGAAGGAGTAGCTTAAGTAGGAAGTAAGGAGATGGTCTCAGGGTGCTAGATTGGGATTTTTATCAAATTATCTTTGTCCTAAACTTCTGAAATATATGGATGGACACATCTGTGAATGCAAGATGAAACGGGCTGGAAAAATGATTTAGTTACATGCATATATCAGTGAGAGTGATAATCAGAAATATTTAGCAGAAAGTAACTGAAAAATTTAGATACAAACACAAGTATTCTGGAAATTGTTAGTAGAGTGAAATACATTGTTTGATTTTATTTTGAAGATATGGTCCTCAAGCCCAGATTATTCATTTCTTTAGAGGGAGAGGATTTAACAAGAAAATATATTCATAGTTCTGTAATCAATATTTAACAACTCTAGACAAAACAATGAAAAGGTTAGTCCATTTTACAGAGTGACTGTATTAAGAAAACAAAAATGTCAACAGCATCAGATAAAATTCCTTGGATACATTGCTTAGAAGACTTACAAATGACAGATAGGGCAATCTTTTCATGGAACATTATTCTTTCCTCCTCTGTCCCAAACACCCTTAGTAGGGAGAGATGAAAATTATGGTTGTTGCAGATGTCAAAGTTAAGTAATCAAACGTGTGAGCTGCACACACTCAAAGTCTGACATTGTTTCTTTTAGTAAGTCATTGTATGGATATAAAGGTGCCTCTCAGATACTTCCTTAAAGTATAAGGAATAGTAGTGAGACTGGAAAGTGTTTTCCTGTAGTAGTTATAGACAATTGAATTCTGAGACAAAAAGGATCTGTTTCCCATTTTTTCTTTTAAGTATAAATGTATAGTGAAATTCTGAGGACAGAAACTGTGGCTAATATTAGATGAAAATCCATATAACTTTGCACGGCAACTTGTATTGTAATAAAGGCTTGAATATCTTTTCCTCTATTTATGAAAGGACAGAAGCAGACTACAGAAAAAGTATCTGCTGAAAAACTGCTCCGTCTTCTCCTTGTGTATCGATGAGAACAATTTGTGAATTTAGTATAAAGGATAGTTTGAGTGGACCTCAGAAACCTCAGCATGCATCTCGGCATGTTTTTGAAAGATGGTTCATTATTTAACCCTCATTTTAAATGCTAACATGAATGTCAAGCAATATATTTATTTTGTTTTTCAGATTGGATCTGGTCTCTTAGTAACTGTTGAAAGTACACCTCCGCAATTAATTGGAGGACCACTGGCTGTTACAGACATCGCTCTTAGAAAGCCCTCTGTTTCTTGATGGAGCCTTAAAATAGGTGAAAAGAGCTAAAATTTTGGACTCAGTCAAGAAAGATTCAGTACCTGTAGAACAGATACTGTTCTAAACAGTGCTTTTAATATTTTAGTTAACTCTATGTGTATTTTAAATAGAAGATAAAGTCTGTTTGTAATGCTTTTATGAGTTGCATAGAACACAGGGAGGATTTATTCATAAAGTACCCTGTACGGTACAGTACAAAGGTATGCTGAGTCTAATAATTGTGTGTGCTAGTGTCAGGTTGCCCTGATCCACTATCAGTAGGTTCACCAGTTAGATTTCCATCTCTTCTTGACACATTCCACACTTTGCAGGTTGAGTGTCTCTTTTGTGCTGAGCAGGGTGATGAACCTTCATGTAAATACATTTAGTTCTTAATTGTCCTGGCGAATGTGCACACTTGGTTTTTGTCCCTGAAATTGAATTGAATTGTCTTGAATTGCCACCTTTAGCATCAGGACGTCTGACTTCTCTCAGCTTTCATCTAAAGAAACTGAGATGAACGTCTGTGCCAACAGTTTCTCTGAGCCTGATGGAGAGACACTGAAATGTCTTGCTCCTATTGTGTTATGGCCCATCTTCTCTCCAACAAGAACTCATTCTCTTCCACCCTAGCACCTCTAGAATACCAGCACAAACTTTCGAGCAGCAAACTTGTGAGCAGATGACTCAGTTTCTACGCTATTGTCTCCTTTCCTAACATTTCCAGAATTTGCTCTTAAACAATAGAAGATTCCCTGAGTCTGTTACTTCATTTTACAACCAATTGCAATCTAGTGCTGTGGCATAAATTGCTGTGACATTGCCAGGCTTTCTGTGGCAAGCTCTGGCACGTAGTCTCTCAGGTTTCCCTATAAGCAACGTTTTGAGAAAAAAAGTACAGGATTTCACTTTGTTAAATGCCAGCTTGAAAAATAGAAATAAGGTTGAACTAAACAGGTAGAACTTTGTTTCAGACTCCCTTTTATACTTCCTGAAGTGGAGGGCAGTTTATAAACATTTCTTTAAAATCTGTTTGTCCCTGTAAGAAGACACAGCACTACTGGCATTACAAATAAAGACCGAGATTTCTGCTTTGAAATTGCCTGCTTGAATTCTGTGTAAAAAGGAAAACCCCAAGAAAATAATGAAATAAAACAAAACAGCCATATGAAATGGTACTTAAACTTCAGGGAAATCTCCACGTGTGTAGAGAGAAAGATCAGAAGCATTTCCATACGGGCAGGTCTGTTAAACATTGCATCGTAGAGTAAGACAGTCATCTGTCATCTAGCTGTTTAAATTGAGCTATGCTAATTTAATTTCATTTTTATGCTGGACCTTTGCTAACATATAATTTTTCTGTATAACCTGGTTTCACTGTTACATTTTTTCCAAAAGTTATCTGCATAAAATTTAAGCTTGTTTCATTAAACAAGCCTGTATGTGTATTTCTTGCCTGCCTGCAAGACAGGGAAGCTAAGGTACAGAGAAATTATCTACCTGAAGATAACTGTTTAGCTCAGCTCCGCTGTTTCATTACTGATTTAGAGAATGTGAAAATATATCTACCACAAAAAGTGTACTCCATTGTCTTATCACAATAGAAACCTAACAAATATTTTACTAGGAGAACAAAGACATTGATGTTTAGAGGTTTTTCACATTCTTGGGTATATGTGAATGTGTGGGTGACTCATTGCCACTGGCAGCAAAGCAAAGACCCATTTTTTCAAACAAGTCATACAGGACTCATGTAAGACCTTCCAGTTTTTGTGCAAAAGCTACAGAGCTACAGTGTAGCCAAGGTATGGATATAAAAGATTTTTTAATTGGAAACCATTTTATGGTAATGTATAGATTTTAAATCAGGCACAATGTGAGCCCCACAGAATTCTTGCCCCACAGCATTGTGCTTCTGCTGCAGACACCCTGATCTGCAGGCCAGTAGCTGCAAATGATCTTGTCAGTTGTAATAAAGGCTGGAGAGGGGAGGGGGCAGAATTTCCCAAAATGGCTATATTTATACTTCATGAATAGATACTACCATAAGGCTTTACAGGAGCATAGACAGCATTTGATTTTGCCCAGCAGCCATGGACTATGGTCTAGCTGTCACAAGGGGAACTCAGGAAAACTGGGCTTGCTGTATCTGCTGTAAGACAGGGATGGAAGGACAGCGAGTGCTGAACATTGCTATAGGAAAATATCATCCCGTTCACCATTAGTCTCTCTTGTGGACACCCCAGGAGCAGCCAGCTGCCTTTCCATGGCTCTGTTGTAGACAGAACACGTACAGTGTGAAGGGAATTTATTTATCTGGTTTTTGGAAGTTAAAACACTTTATTTGTTTCAAATGCAACATTGCTTTATAAATTGGATATTGCTGATACAGATAAGACAGTGGCTCTCAAACAGCTGCTCGTCATAATGTGCCAGTTTCTGAAACTGCTGGGTTTGTGTGTGTCCTGACTCCCTCTATTGGCACATAAGAAAAATTGCGTTTAAAATACTTTCTATGTCAGGAGCTTACAATGATATTAATGGATAAGAGAAATTTCTTGCTACTTCTTTACCCTTTACCCAGAACAATGTAGGAGACATGTTCTACAAGGTTCACTTCAATGTTGTGTTGACCTAAATTAACACTTAAAAATCTATGATAATCATTGGATATTTTACGAGATATATATGAGCTACACATTATGTGGGATGGATTTTTTTATTACTGATGAAGGTTTAGGTGTTGTTACTGTGTAAGTACCATTCCCTACAATAATCAAACCCAGCTGGGATCTTATAAAAGGCTGGAGCACTACAGGGACTGAACAAGCTGCATTGCCCAAGGAGTAAAACCAGAGAACAGTGAGCATCAATGAGTCTTCCCATGTGTTTGTTCTCAGCTTTCTGTGCTCAGGAGGAGTGGTTTGACTAGACAGTTCGTCTCTCTGCATCAGCTTACCCATACTGGCTGGTTTCTTACAGAGGGAGCAGCAGTTGAGCTAGTCTTGCACTCATTCAAACCCCTTCATGCATGGGTCTTACCTGTGATGCTATGCCTCCTAGGACAGGGGTGGACTCTGTCACCCTATTTACCATACAAATGTGTAAATAAAGAACAGTCTTGTGTAAAGTGCTATTCTTAATGTAATGTAGTAGTGGTTTTACAAATAACACGTTAATATACAAGAAAATGACTACTCTCAGACCTTGCTGCATAGAAAAATACTTTAATTAATCCATAGCCTAGATTTAAGCAGTGATAAAATACAAAGTTTAGACTGCGTGGGGCATTACAATAAGCATAATCTTTCCCTTTAGCTTGATGTCACACTTCATTGCAACTCTTAAAAGTTAAGTTGATTGTATGCGCAAGACACTGTATAAAATATGTTTGGTGACATTTTCTCCATTGCTTAACATAAAAAAATATATTGGGTTTCCATACAAATTAACTTTTTTAAAAAGAGAATTATCAGAAAAGATGAACCTCTACAAAAATACAACACTGGTTCAGACTATCATGCTCACCTGAGAGAACAAAGAAGGTGACTAAAAACACAGAAGCATTCATATGTACAGTGGGAAAAAGGCAACCTTGGTAGATTGCAAGGCAGGAGAGCAGAAGTGACAATGTGGGAGCTCACATACTTATCAGTTTAGCAGTGATTAAGTGTTTCATACAGCGAAAAGAAAACAGTTGAACCATGGATGTGTCTAAGCATCTACAGTATATGCTGTGCTTTTGTGCTCCTTCATTATGATGTTGCCTTGTTGAGGCATCTTCATTTTCTCCCCTTTTGGCCTAAAATGGGTTGGTGAAAGCTGACCCTGCAAGATTATGAGAGAAAGGTAGTTATTTTCCAAGCAACATGGTTAGGAGTGCTAGGATTAAATGATCTCCATGTTCAGTCTGGAAACCTAGAACATCTGCCTGAGTACATCAGAGTCTATTGCCGAGAAGGAAGGAAGCCAGCAGATCTAGGACTGGTTAGAAAGATCTAAAGCAAATCACCTACACTATCTCCATTCAGCCTCATCCCAGACCCCAGTGACCAGAATCTGTCACCGTTCGATGATTCACAGTGACTATGAGATCACATTAAGTGTCAATCACTTCAGTGGGACGAACAGGTTGCAGTTGGTCAGGGATCTGAGCTTCCCTTCTCACAAAGGGATGGTTCCCCAAAGTTGAGTCTGAAGTCCAAATACAAGGAAACGTTTCTGTATTGTACTATCATATATATGCACGCAGTGATAAACAGAGAATGCAGCCTGTCTATTCCTGCACACCCCCACATGCACACCCGACATTTGTTATGCTTTGTTAAATACAGCGATGCAGCACCCTAACGACTTCTGACCCGCGCATTGGGGAAGTAGCTGCCTTTGAACAGTGCAAACACTTTTGGCAAGGAAAGACAGAAAACTAGAAATGACTAAACTGAGTTGTCTAAACAGTCAAACACAAAGCTACAGCAGCAGTTCAGGTTAATATTAGTATGTAACAGGCTAACACCATATCCTATAGTTACCTTCTAAAGTTCTATATGAGTATGTGGAAGAATATTTGGGAGACATTAGTTGTCTTCTGCCCATCCCATGGGATCTTGAGAGCACACAGTCTACATACATATCCCAGAAATTCTGGGCTAAATCATTGAAGAGTTCATTGTGCTTGGGCTTGGGGGATTCCTTCAGGAACATCATGAAGTCCCAGAGATCAGCAACTGTATCTGCTAGTTTCAGTTTCTTCATTTCCACCAGCCCATGGGATGACACCTCCCAGCACTGATGGTCAATCTGACCCAAGCTTGCAGGAGTTTCTTTTTGATAGTCTAGATTGGCATAAACCAAATTCAGCACCAGTATACAGCCCAGCTGAAGATACCACTTTCGTTTCCATACAGGTTCCATACTCCAAGAAGACATCTGAAAGAAAGTGTATACAGTCACAGTGATTCTTACATAACTTTCAAGGGTACCCCAAGAGATGATTTACCTATATATACAGAAAAATACTTCTCAAAACATGCAACAAATACCAGTCCATGAACCCTAACGCTGGAGCCAGGTTTGCACCTGGAAATTGTTAATGCTTTTTAGAACATGAAAACCTGAAGCAGTAAGTTTGAAGTAATCATAGTCTATGTCAAAACTGCTCCTTGAGTTCAAGACTTCTTCCCCTAAACCCATGTGCTTAGATCACCAGTAAAACCAGAATTAATAGCAGATGCTTAAAGAATCCTAGCAGTATGGTATTTCAAGTGACTGCAGACAAGAAGCAGTGTTACAAGCATCCAGTCTTTCATGGAACAGTCTGACTCAGAAAGGTGGTAATTAAGGGACAGTAAATCAGAGCCTTACGCTTGACTGGGTGAGTGTAGTCAGGTTATGAGCTCATTCAGTAGCTGCTGCAAGGCTGGAAAAAGGCAAATTCCTTTCTGGTGGTGAACCTGCTTCTGCAGGGGGGTTGGACTAGATGATCTCTAAAGGTCCCTTCCAACCCTACCATTCTATGAATCTATGTTTCTATGTCAGAAAATTAAGCAAACTCTTCACACAATTTTTTTTTAGCACATACATGAAACAGAAACTATCTAGACAACTGGGGATAGAAAGAATAACAATGCAGGAAGCATAATGAGAACTTACTGTAGCATAATAAGATGCTACAGAGCCTGTGGTTATTATTGCATATGGATTCCCTCAGGGAAAACCACAGTTTTCATATAATGCATGTTCCATTTGCTCAAAGCAGATTTAGATACAACATCACCAAAACATCTGATTTTTTTTTTTCTCAGTCCTTCCTATCAAGATAAAGTGCAGTGGAAGAGTGGAGTAAACATAAAGAAGGAAACAAGCCAAAAGAAAAGTGAGCACAGGAAAAAAGTTTGGAGAAAAACGTGTCAGTCAAGACTCTCAGACAGTGCCCCTTAATTTTGGGATCCTAAATCAATTCTGTGTCAAATAGTTGGTGCCATGCTCATTCCCACAGTTTCCAATTCAGAAAGTAAAATACAATTTAAAAATTATGTGAGGTTTTGTGCAGGTACAAGGCAACATTCTGGGCAACTGTGTTTTACTGGGAAGTTGGCTAGAATTGCAAGTGTGCTCTCCCACTCAGAATACCTTTGGGCAGTGGCAGTATGAAGAGTCAGTCTGTGATGTCTTTGAAGTGTTAACATACAGTCACCCTCTCTGCAGCTCCTAGTGATATAATTAAAGAGAGGATAACCCACACGGAATAGAACTTACTTGTGAACTGCTGGGAAGAAGACAGAGCTGAGCTAAGACCATGGAGTTCACAGTCTTACTAGGCTGGATCAGGAAATGGGACCTGCAGCCTCAGGGTTCTGGGACGTCTTTTAGTTTGAATGTGGCATTACAGAATCACAGAATAACAAAATGGTAGGGAATGGAAGGGAGCTCTGGAGATACCTAGTCCAACCCCCTGATAAAGCAAGTTCACCTCCATCCGGTCACACTAGAAATCATATAGGCAGCTTTTGAAAACTTCCAGAGATAGAGATTCCACACCCTCTCTGGGCAGCCTATGCCAGGACTCCTTCACCCTTACAGGAAAGAAGTTTCTTTACTTTTACATCGATATTGCAGCCATCTGAAGTCCCCAAATGCACGTATTTCTCTATATCACTTTCTGGACTTAAGGGAATGAGGCAGACAGATAACCCCCAACCTAATTCCTTTCTAAAACTTCACCTGCTAGCTACGTTTCAGCAGGCAGCAGGATTAGCTGCCTCAGCATCCCAAGAGTTAATGCATATGCACTAGTTTCTCTTTCTTGGGTTGTTAGAAAACTGGCTCCAGCAAACCAGCAGGGATGGAAAAACCTCTCCTCAGTTCCACTTCACACCAGCATTTAGAGGACAGATATAGTTGCAATTTAGCTACAAAGTATGAAAACGGCAGCTGGGAAGCCACCAACATTTTGAGTCGTTTTGACTTAATGTTTTAATCCAGCCAAATACTAAAATGCTACGAGTCCATTCGAACACCTCCAAAGGGAGCAGGGACCTCAGCAAGCCCCGCGGTGGCTTTGAACTGGTAACATCCACTGTGCAGTACAAGACAGAAGAGTTTCATAAAGGCAGTGACTAAAGAGCCACGGTACGAGTTAATACTCACAGCGTTTCAGTGACGAGACGGAGAACAGTAGCCTTGAGACAGCAGTCGGTCGCTCGGACAAAGAGAAGTAACTTCCCTCGGTGGCTGCGAGTGCCGGGCCGGCGCTGCCGCTCGGCTCTGCCACGGGCACGGCCGCGGCCGCGGCAGCAGCGCGCTGCGGGGCGGGACGGGACGGGCTCCTCCGCGTGTGCCGCGGGCTGCGCGGGCTCCAGCCCGGGCGGGGGGGGGTGTGAGGGGAGAGGCACGGGGCTCTCAGAGGCAGCGAGATACGAGGGACAGCAAATCTTCCTCCAAATCTCATTTTATATGCCCAGGTGTCCACCCGCAAGCATGTCTGCGCACCAGAGCGTGCACCCACCAAAGGCAACACCGCAAAAGGGTGGATGTTCAGCACAGAACTTGCAGGCACTACGTGCACGCACTATTCCAGTTCCCTCTCTATAGACACTCCCTGACGTGAGGTAAATTTTACACTACTATTCAAAAAAAGCTCCCATTCACCTGGTTGCCAGGGAGGTTTTGGATGTCATTTTATTTGCATGTAACAAGATCCCCTCCAGAGGCTGGTGCTAGTGCTGGAGCCCACATCCCACATCTGCCAGCCAGCAGCAGCCCTTCTGTGCCAGTGGACAAAGACTTTTCTGTTGGTTTGTCTCTGCTAAGGAACAAGGCTCATGCACACATTTAGAAGTACTCTATTTCCTTTGAGGAAAAGATGCTTACAAAGAAGCTTACTTAGATTTCAAATTATTTCTTCCATACACATTCTTAGGAGTCACCAGTTATGACATCTCACGAGACACTGAAAAGCAAGACTAAAAATAGAGCCAAATTTTCATTCCAGTTGCTGTGGGTCTCTGTATTATAGGTTAACCCAACCAGACCCAGCACACTGTAGTAAATAATTTCTGTATCCCACCATTAAAATCAGGTTAAAAATAATGTTTGAATAATGTTTCAATTAAGGGGTATCAGGGAGCCCAGAGTGCTAAAGTTTCTAAAAGGTCTTGGCTTCTTATAATGGACGACCTTCTGTGAGTGCAAAGTGTGTTTATAAGGTCAAAGTCCTGTCCATAAGTCCACGATTCTGTTTCTCCCTCAGTTGTGGCACTCCCTGGATACTTCAGGCTACTCCACATTCAGCAAGCTGGATTTTTGGAGCCTGTTCTGCCTACTTCAGGACAGGTTGCCAAAAAATGAATTGTACTATCTTGCTTTCAATAATCATAATCATCTCTTAGATCACCAAGAAAAATTGATTGAGTCATATTCTGAAATGCAGATGAATTTTTAGAGAACTCTTCACACATACATACATGCTGTCTAAACTCTCCAAGGAGACTGTTGCTTTCAAGGAAGATCATCAGTCTTTCACTTTCAAAGGAACTACAATTTATTCAACGTTACCATCAAACCATTAGCAGCCAACAAAGTATTTTTTCAGATACACTGAAATTCAGTTTTTCTTTCTAACCTGCTGTGGTCCGATGTCAGATTACAAGATGGATGTCTTCTCCTTATGTCTAGACACTTCCTGACAAAGAATAACTTGCAGACCTGGAGCTTTTGCCAGTGTGATTTCCTCTTCTATTAACTTCAGAGATCAGAGTCTGTCCTGCATGGTGTGAAGATCTGTGAAAGTAAAGTCTTTTGAAGACCTATAGGACAAGAAGTGGTAAACAGGCTTAGTCTATAGAAACAAATTTGAAAACCAAAGGAAAACACTTGCATGGAAAGGTCAAGTAGAAGATAAGTTTCTTTTTCATTTACAATCACTCTGGCACAATGTGGGGACAAATACTTTGCCTGTATGTAGCTTCAGGCAACTGAAAAACAAGTCTGAGTGTCAACGGTCTGGTGACTGACTCACAGAAATTACATCTTTGTAAAGGCTGTTCAAAGGTTCACAGCAAATGTCAGGCGGCAACAAGGCACTGGTGAGACTTGGCCTCCTTCACAGCTTCACTCCTCTTTAAAGGCGTAAAGTTCGCAAAGGCTACTGCTCAAAGTGCAGTGAAAATGCCACCATCTGGCACATACCATAAAATCACTCTGCAACACTGCGTCCATGGAGAAATCAAACCCTGCTGAACTCATGCACAAACACAATAGCTTTCTTCAAGGTTGTGTGTATAGCTGGACACGAGTGCATGAGATGTTGCCTGAAGGAACAGCCTGCTTTACACCAGGAGTGGGCTAAGGTAACTGAACTGCAGTTGCTCCTTACTTGAATGTGTGTGCCGCCCAACAGCTCAAGATTGTAATTTAAACTTTATTTTTATGTGCAGTACATCACTGCACACAAAAAAATAATGTACCCAGAATTCTGATGTCTGAAGCACTTAAGCGTGTTAAACTGTCAACAGTTCCCATTTCAGACAACCTCCTCTCTCTAAAGGAAGGGCATGTCTGACCAGATCGCAGGACAAACATGTAGTAGGATTGGGTCTGTTGGGGTTTCACAACATGCTTTGGTGGAACACAGCATGATAGGACCATCCCGTTCTTTCAAGTGGAAAAGTAATCATTTCTGTCATGAAGACAACATTTGCAGCACTTAAAGGCAAATACAAACCTGCTGTGAAATGATAGCAGTCAGAATAACTAGCAATTTTCTGGAAGTTATCCAGGTAAGCAATGTAAACACCTCTTCAAAATAATAAGCCATGTTTCAACCTACACAGCTATACAGAAGAAAACATCTGGGAGACAGAAATATAGTTAGCTTATCTCTGAACCCATTGAAAGAGTTAAAGCTGCATTAGATTACTCTTGAAAATCTAAAGCAGCATTTATAATTAGGGAGATTAAAGTGTTCAGAAGGTTGTACAAGGAAACTCCCTATAAGAAAGCTCTTTCATATCATTAATCAAAATAGTTCTCAGTAAGTTTTCAACTCAAGAAAAGCTTTTTCTCTTTTCGTTTCATTTATGCATGTTCAAATTCAGTAGCGTCATCAACCTGACAGTGAAACAACCAAAATTTCAAAGGCAGTTAAAGAAGCAGATAGTTGCACAGCTGCTTGGCTTCTGCATCAACACCTTCTTGGCACTTCTCTCCCACTGAAAGCATACAGGTGTAGTAGCACCCGATACTGGTGCAGACAGTGGTTTCATTCTCCTCTAACAGCTGCTGAAAGCAGACCTCAGTTCCTACATCCTACAGATTTACTTTTATTGTGCCATTCATCAACAATATTCTCTTAAGAATCTATTTATGTGAAAATTCTCTGCTAACATCTAAAAATTAACCTCCCTGAGTGAAAATGGTTCCAAAGACTGCCTTTCGTATTTCATTTTCCTTTACACATCTTTGCCAGTCAAGCACTGAGGGTTCATCACCTGTGGCAGAATGCTACCCAGAACACGGATGAATCCATGCATTTAAATTGACAAATATTGAATTTAATGACGACTGATAGTCCTAAAGGATGTTACATAAAGTTTGTAGGATGGAAGCACCATGAAATAGAACACCGATAATGTTTATTAGGTAAGAATTCTATTTTAGAACAGGTAGGGTTGATGAAAGCCAATCTGTGATCATCTTCATAAAATCTGAAAACTACACAAAAGTTTGCATTGTTGGTGAAAGCGCTTAAAATTGGAGACATATTTTTGTTCAGCTAGTCACTAAATATGAGATTCAGAGAACAATTGTGTTGGGTTCTCCATTCTGCAGGGGTTCAGCACACACCCCATATAAACCCAGAGACTCCAGCACAGCCTTTTTTAATTGTTTCCCTCAAAACTCTTCCAATGTTGACTGTTTTTCTATAGCATGAGTTTGGACCTGTTGTACTTCAGCTGTTTCGTTACTGCAGTTAAGGTGCCTCCATCTAGTGGTATTTTATTGTACTGAATTGTACCCTATTGTACTTGGCACTGGGTGTATCTTTTTCTTTTTGATGAAACTATGGAGGCAATACTTTAATTCTTTAGAAAATCTGGAGCTTGGATACATTGGTGTAGCTATTTCTTTCAACTACAGAGCTTTGAGCGAGATTCCCAGCATTGCAATGAACAGTTGTATGCACGTTTGGAACGGCAAGGAAATAAAACTGACTTGCATTTTTAAATTACTTCAATTCTACTTTAAAATAAAGCTGTGCTGCTAAAACATGTTCAGCTTCATTTTTAAATATTTCCACCGAAGTTAGTTCTCCTCTAGACTGAGAACAGCAGCACATAAAGCACAAATTTTAAAAGCTGCTGCTGGAAGCTTGAAAATTGTTGTGGAAAGAGGTTTTACAGTTGCTTGTTAGAGCTGATGACAGCTCACTACCTGGTGATTTATGTCACGAGAGAAACGAGAGCAGAAAAACCGTGATTTGCTGCAGCAGTACCCTTGTGATTTTCAAGCGATCATATACAAGTAAGTGAAGTATATGACAAGAACAGAAAGAGCAGGAACCGAAGCATCATTTAGCCTGAAACTCAGACTTTGCACCGACTATGTATAAATCAGTGTGGAGAGTTTTAAAACGCCATCAGCCTTTTGTACGTCTGAATTACAGGTACCTCAGTGACTGCACACACTTACATAAACAGGACTCACTGAAGAGAAAGTATTGACTCACCCTCTGCATTACTAATTAGCACCGTCTGAAGTAAAGAAATAACAGGGTGATGATGCTCTAGGCTCAGGCTTGGTGGTGAGTGCTCACAGCCCCATTACCTCAGTTTGAGTACGGCACACTCACTAGTGATTGAACAGCCAACGTAAAGCACAAGGAAAAGGCAACAGAACCAGTGCTGCCCTGGCAGAACAGAGTGTCTCCTGGGGTGACCAGGTATGTTTCTGAAGCACAGTATTTAGAAAATAAGCCACCTAAATATCCTCAGACTTTTACAGAGTCTTAAATTAGCCAACTGCAGTAATTTTTAGCATCATGTATGTATGATCGTGTAGTCACCGGTATAAAAGGTTCCAGAAATGTACAATGGCACATTTCAAATGAAACATCAGTTCCCTGCTGGCACGAGCTTGGTGGTAACAAGCTTGCTCAGCGCTGAAACAGATCTGGTGTTATGTCAACAGATTTAACACCTTCAACTCACGACATACACAGGGGACCTGTTTCTCTTTTTTGAGGTTGAGCTGTGGATTGATTAAGTCAGTTGAATTACCATTAGTTAGTAGCTTTGCTGTGCCAGTCCACGCAAGAACTTGTTGGGTTTGAACTTCTGCTGTGCCATAAGAAAGTTCAGTGCACTGAAAATAAGGCTTCGCTAAGGCAATGAGCTGCAGATCCCACTGCAGACCCACTGCAGACCCTGCTGCTCTCAACAGTCCTGATGATTGAACAGCACTAAATTCCAGCAGGGAGCACCCCAGAAGTGGAACAAAGCATGAAAACACGGGGTCATTTAATATATGCTTGTCTTGGTATCTATGGAGAGCTCAGGGCCTAAACCTTTATCCTTTATGCTGATAAACTTCCTGCCATCTGCAACTTCCCTGCACTTTTTGTGTCTCCCTTAAAAGTTCTTTTGCTTATCTCCTTTTCCCTATTATTTTCAGTACAATGCCAACATCACATGCTTTACTGGGGTCATGGTGACATAAGAAGTCCTTCTGCATAAGAAGGCCTTCTGAACCTCGCATACTGTTCAGATCACCTGATCTAGGTGGTCCTGCTTTAGCAGGGGAGTTGCACGAGGTAACCTCTGGAGGTCCTTTCCAACCCCATCTGTCTGACCAGTCTTTCCCACGTTATGAACCAAAAATCTGGTCACAATGTTCCATTTGTACTACGAATTTAAACAGTAACACAGAATAGGAAGGTCCTCCTGAATGGCAGCACCTAGTTCCCTGTTGCTGCAGAAAGCTCTGTTGTACAATCACCTAATACATTTATGGACCACCATATTAAAAACAGGTATATTTTTAATGCTCCTACTAATTCCATGGAAAAGCTGTTTCAGAATTTGATTGCTGTAATGACTAGAAACGTTATTTTAATTTCCTGATGTACTTATTAATGAATAGTACACGTCTGTTCTCGTGTCATCATTGGCCTGCAAATTAAATGCTTTTCATCCTTCATATTTACTTTCTGATGTATTTATAGACAGCACTTGTATCTCCTCTCCGTTTTTGTTTTGTTGAAGTAAACAAGCTGAGCCACCCTAAAACCTGTCTGTACAAAAGGCTCTTGAGCTCTCTGGGGATTGCCTAACCTCCCTCTACCCATCTTTTGTCCTCAGCTCAGATATAGAACAATTAATTAGAAGCTTTCACCGTACCCCAAATGAGATTTCACTAGGGCCTTAAACAATGACACTAATATCTTCCCACTTTAAATGGAAATATATCACCCGAGATACACCTTGTACTTAACGATAATTCCTAAGTACATAGACCATTACCAGATTTCATCAGCAGGCTCTTACTGATTTTACTAGGGTTCATAAAAAAAACATCAAATAGGAACATCCTAAAACCAATCCTTTAAGTCTGATATCTTAATTTTCAAACTTATTTCTCCCTATCTCTCTTTACAATTTCTCTCCTAAGCCCCATACTCTCATTCCTTCCCAGGTGATAACCACGTCAAACTTTGTATCAGTAGGGTGTTAGTACGACAAATTTTAGTTTTTCCAAAGCCCTGCATGAGGTTGAGACCAGGCTTTGGTGTCTGTGGTTGGCCAAAAGTCTCTTCTTTTCAAAGATAAGAATTACAGTCTGGGTTCAGCTCAGCTAACTTCAAAGACTTAACACAGACAGGGGTCCACAGAGAGCTATCAATGACGTCCTCAGGAGGCGGTTCTCACTACTGCGTCCAGAGAGAGTCTCAGCAACTCAGACTCCTCAAATACCTCAAGGCCAGGCCCATGCTTGCCGTTTGCCAGTCAAGTTAGGATCATCCTAAGAGATCCATTCAAAACATTTGCTGTAATTTTTTACTTATCACCTGTTTCAGAACTGCAGATGTCGTCCTCATGATCACAAAGTTTTGTATTTTTGGAAACAAAAATTTGGTAATTTCTGTTCTGCCGTTCACATGGTCCATCTTGCATTTCTCCACATGGCACAATGACCTTTGGCACTGAGGAAAGGCATACTTTGAACTCAAGAGATCTAAAACCTGGGTGCTCTAGCTGACAGTCACATCTCCTGCTCTCTCATTTATATGACTGAAAAATCCTCTGCTCTAAAAATTGCGTAACAGTACGACATAAGCATGTCCAGTTGGCAGAAATCAGAAGCATTTTGAGCTGAAACAGAATACGTAGTTGATTGATTGGTAAAAATAAAATGGAACAGCAGAAAAAGCAGGTCAGTAATAGCCAACAGAGTGAAAAGCTTTTGAGTAGGTTTTTTTTGCATCCATGTACATGGAAAGAAAAAAGTCATGAATGATGCTAAGGTCTTCCAAAAATACTACTAAAATCTCATGTGGAATATGACACTCCAAGACAAAAATAACCCTCATTCTGTATTGCAGTAGCTTGCACAATTGTATTCAGTGGAAGTAAATTATTTTATTCAGTCATCAAGGTGATCGTAAGTCATGAGGAATAATCATTCTGAATGCCAGTTGTGCTTCTGTTCCTTCTTCTGAACAGCCTAGTTGCAAAAAAACCCCACAGTTTGCATTTTTATGTCAGAGAGAGAAGTGTGGGTCAGCTGAAAAGCACAGGATTAGGAATTTGGATTTTTTTATTCATTCCCCCCCGATTTCTTTTAAAAAGATAATGGGGTTTTCCTAATTTATGTCTAATTTTTTTTTTGCAAAAATGGAAGTTCCTTTATCCTAATTAGCTTAATGACTAGATAAAACTGTACACAGGTAGGCTTTTAAAAGATAGGTATTGGCCTAACTTTCCTAGTGTACAAAATAAAACAAAATTAGAGCAAACATAAAGCCTAAACAACAATACACCAGAGGATCTTAAGTAAATAACTACTATTTTTCATATATTTTATAAATCCAGCTTCCAAATCTGGCGTCCCAGGATACGAAGCAACTAAGAAATGGAAGTAACAAACAACTAACTAAATCAAATTTACATTCTTAAAATGGTATTGGACAATATTGCCATGTTGTGATACACCCTGGATACTGCTTAAGTGTTTTGTCGGGGCATTTAGCACGTACATGGCCCAACACTGGCTTTTATACGGTAGGGGCTTTTTTTTAAGTTTTACAACAGAGAAATCCATTGTTAAACTTTTAGATTAGCATAAAAGGTAAGGATTCTCCTCAGGTAGCCAACAACTGCCACTGAGAATGCATGACCTTGTTGAAGGGTTGTAAGAAGGTACAGAAGAATATTTATTCATGAACATCTGTGCTTTAAAAAACAACCGTAAACATGCTCACACTGTCTGCAAAATGTTTATGTACGAGATAAAGACTTGTGAAAGAACCCAGAGGCATTTTTTTTTCACCAATTACACTATTCCGACCTTACTAATGTCATGCTTTACAATGTACTTTCTCAAACGTCGTGCACTATAAGCCTTACAAAAGCCGTGTACTTCCAGTTAGCATCACCCTTATCCCAAAATGAGCGTCGGTGAAAGGTCAAGTCTGGTCCAAACTCCTCGAGGGAGCGCACATCAGCACTACGGCCAACGGGTGTTTAAAGCATCAGATTGCTTGGGCAAAGCCAACAGCAGATGCTGTATGTAGTCAGCATAGGGCTTACAGGGAGAACGCGCTGCTGCAGGCTGCGAGGACTGGAGCGCGGAGCTACCAGGCTGCAGCACACACACACCAGCCCAGTGCAACACACACACACCCCCCAGNACACACACACACACCCCAGGCTGGTACACACACACACACACACACCAGCTCGGTGCAGCACACACACACACACACACACACCAGGAGGGTGCAGCACACACACGCCCGGCCCCGCGGGAGCGCAGGACGCCATGCGCAGGCGCCACGTCCCGCGGGCCGCCCGTCTCCTCTGTGTCTGCGCGCGGCGGGTGTGATGGTGCGGTGCGGGCGCGCCGCGCTGCGGAAGGTCAGTTGCGCCCGTCCCGCGCAGCGCTGGGGACCGGCCCGGCGTGTGCGCGGCCCCGCGCGAGAGCTGTCCCGGAGCCGCTGTCCCGGAGCCGCTGTCCCGCTGCCGGCCCGGCGGTGCCTGGGGCGGGCTCCCGGGTCCCTTCCCTTCCCCCCGCCGCGCTCACGGGCTGCCCGCCGGGGCCCTCGCGGGAAGCCGGGACGCGCGGCGGCGGTGACGCGGGACCTCGCTCCGTCCCCGTGCCCGGGCTCTGCTGCTGCCGCCGCACGTCCGCTCCCTGCGCGTTCGTTGTACCGCGCGAGCGGGGTTAGCCGAATCGCTTCTAATGACAGCAGAATGAAGTGTAAACAGAGCATAGTACTGATACCGACTTTGTTTTGTTAGTATGGCAGCTTCGTAGATGCTTTACGGCTGTACGTGAGAGGAGGCACTGGTGGAATGGGTTATCCTCGTCTAGGAGGCGAAGGAGGAAGAGGTGGCGATGTCTGGTTCGTTGCCCAAGAAAGAACTACCTTAAAGAGCATAAGGGACAGGTATCCTCAGAAACGATTTGTAGCTGCAACAGGAGCCCACAGTAGGTAAGAGTCTCATTGGAGGCAGTTGTTGCGTACGTCTTGTCCAGAAAGCAAAGTGTCAGCTGAAGTGATTCAAAGAACGAAGGTGATAATTTCTTCAGTAGCAAGATATTCTTTATTGCGGCGCCGGATGCACGGGGGATCCTTCCACCAAGCGTGCATGCCCGAGGGCTCACATGTTCATAGTTATACACCCCAAATCATGAATAGCCTACAAGCACATCACCCTCGCCTCGTATGTTAATAATTAGTCCTTATCTCCTCAGCACTTGTGCAGAGGGTCAGATCAGAGCTGGGCAGGGGTCTCCATGGCGTGGGCGGTGGGTGGTCGTTTGGAGGAAGGCTGCGAGTCTTCCTCAGGTTGCACTTTTCACCCCTCAGTCGGTTTTGCTGAGCTGGCAGTACTGGCATCCTTCCACACCTGCAACACTAGTGCTAACCAGTTTTAATGAACTGAAAAAGAACAAGCATCCAAGCACTGGACAAGACGTGATATTCAAGGCCCACCTTGATCAGATATACATTGTGCAGAACAGGTTGTGAAGCTCTTGAGCCTTCGCCAGGAGCAAAGAAAAAAGAAAACATTCTAAACAAGCCATAATTTACAGCCCTTAGCTGATGGTAAAGCGGGATGCATGATTGTTAACCCCTACAGCCCTCAGCTGATGGTAAAGCGGAATGCTTGACCGTTAACTCCTTATCAGAAGTTACTAAGCCTAATTTAATTTCTTCCAGCATTAAAGCACTAAAAGGTGAAAAAGGAAAAGACTGTGAAGTTTATGTGCCTCTGGGAATTTCAATTCTTTGTGATGATGGCAAGAAGATCGGTAAGAACTTTTGCTTTGTTGTAGTGTAGCTAGTACATACTGTCATATTTATTGGTAATGTCTAGCAGACTTCTAGCCCTAGGATGTTTTAAGATTAAACGTCTCCCAAAATATGTGTGTGTTTTCCTTTGTTTTGACAAAGAGTTGACAAAAAAAGCCACCGTAGAAATTGTTGGAAAAGCAGAGACCCCCTTGTAGAAATTAGCAGTAGTCAGTTTGTATCACTGCATGCAGCAGAAAGGAAAATTATTCCAAGAGAATCCTCCATGGAATCATTAATGACTTTACATAAACTCAGGTAAGTGTCCCTATAACTTCACTAACAATGGTGCAGTTACAATACTGCTTGAAAGATAAAGGTCCTCATTGAATGTCAACATCTCAGGCTATCTAAAACACTCACTTCTTTTCTCATTTTTTAAGAGTAGTACTTGGTAGTAACCAGGAAGATATCTTTCAGTACAGTGCTCTTGGCATGGCCCTCAACGGTTTCTCTGCAGTATCTCCTAGGTTTGTTTTTTTTCTCATACTATTCAGACTGCAGATTAAATTCACAAGTGACTCTGATTTGAATGCTTAGCAAAACTGGATGTATGGCAAGAACTCTTGATAAGTAGTTGTGTCGGTGTCTAAAGGTATCCTCGAATTACGGGCTGAAATGTTGCATTTCTGTGGTTTTCAATTCTTCTGACATTTTAACCCTTCGGGAGATATTACAGCCTGCATCTCAATGAAAAAAAAAAATACACAACATCTGAAGAGTTTGCACATCACCATCAGTTCAGATTTTCCCTTGCATTCTTGAACTCAAGTATTGGAGGCTTCAGAACTGCCATCTTGGCCATACTTCTCCTGCCTGTGCTTTAGCACTTTAATTGGAGTGACTAGTGGTATAACAAAGGGAAATACTGAAGTATGATGTTCTCATTCATTTCTAAAGAAGGAAGAATACCATCACTCTCAGTGCACAGCTCTTGACACGAAGCAAACATAAGATAGATTTAAGTGGAAATTCACAACTGAACTGCAGGGGATTGTGCTTGTTCACCAGTGAATTTATTTTCAGGAGAGCTTAATGCAGCAGGAGAGAGATTCCTAGCAGCTCGTGGAGGTCTTGGAGGCTGTTTGGCCACAAACTTTCTGCCTTGCAAAGGTCAGAGGCGAATTGTTCGTCTTGATTTGAAACTTATAGCAGATGTTGGCTTAGTTGGGTAAGTAGTTCACTGTAGTTTGAAAACTGACACCAGAAAACAAAGCAGTACATTTCATGTGGGGTTTCAAAGAACTGTGAGAGTTTGGAAGATGAGTGTTGCTGTATGTTTGCTTTGCAAACCAGATAGAGTTTAAACCTATTGGAATTTAAATTTAAAATTAGGAAAATATTGGTTCTGCTTTTGTGGGTGCAGGGCTTCGAGTCACGGGTATGTAATCATTAACATAATTGAATTTAACAATTGCAGCAATTATCAAAATACTGTTAGTTAATATTTATGAAGTAAATAGGAGATGCAAAACAGAGCCAAGAACACTATCCGTATTGCATCTTTGACATTTCCCCTCAGTTCAAGGACAGGGAGCTGCTGGAGAGAGTTCGGTGCAGGGCCACAAAGATGGAGTGGAGCATCTCCCTTATGAGGAAAGGCTGAGGGAGCTGGGGCTCTTCAGCTGGGAGGAGACTGAGGGGTGATCTCATTAATGTTTACAGATATGTAAAGGGTGGGTGTCAGGAGGATGGAACCAGACTGTTCTCAGTGATGTCCAATGATAGGACAAGGGGCAATGGTATAAACTGGAACACAAGAGATTCCAAAGAAATACAAGGAACAATTTTTTCCCTGTGAAGGTGACAGAGCACTGGAACAGGCTGCCCAGGTGGGTTGCTGAATCTCCTCTGGGGACATTTAAAACCCACCTGGACGATTTCCTGTGTGACCTACTCTAGGTTGACCTGCTCTGACAGGGGGATTGGATTAGATGATCTCTCAAGGTCCCTTCCAACCCTTATTCTGTGAGTCTGTGATTCTGTTAATGGGAATGCTTATTTATTTGAATGTGTTCATTCAGAAAATACTCATTATTGAGCTATAATGTCCTTGATATACTGATAACTGAACATGGACAGGAGGGATACAAAATAAGAGTTAGCTATGGAACTGTTACAAGTGGATCCTTTCAGTAGTAGTTTTAAAGAGCATTTCAAAGGTTATGTAGCCTACATTTCCAAATTAGCAATTTGGAATGTTAGCAGGAAGTAATTGTAAACTGGAACAGTAGGACTTGCATTTCTTTTGCTCTGGTGCTTTTCAATGTTACTGCTTTATAACAATGCAAATAAATAGCTTTTTTTATTTGGAGAAAGCTTTTAACAAACTGCAACTGTAAAAGCATTAGTCTACTGAGCATCTACTAACTACCCCAGCCTCCCACGCTGTGGTCCTTGTTCATAAAAAACATAGGGAATGTAAGATGATGAGGGCATTGGGTTGGAAATAGTCTAATTGGTATATGCCATTAAAGAATGGAAAATTAAAGACAGCCTGGTTTTCTACCTACATTTTTCTTCTTTTTTTTTTTTACTTATTACAAATAGTTCTGTTAATATCAGATTTTTCTAAAGTGATGTAAGTTTCAAGAGGTCTTCAGTAATTACAAGAGAGAATTTTTGTTTGTTTGAAAATACAAGGAGTTTTATGAAACTGGTACTTCTTTAATCTTGCATGTTGGCTTGCGTTTTGGCTGATGATTTCCCTTCAAAATTGATAAAAAGAATCATTATCAATTAATCAGAGGAACACATTATTTTCTAGTCGAGAGTATGAATCAGCCTCTGATAGGTTGTGGTTGTACTTTGATGTCTTTGTGTTTGTTATTTTTACTTCAGTCAATTTGCAAGTGGTTTGCTATTAG
The DNA here is from genome assembly GCA_013401255.1 of Urocolius indicus. NCBI lineage: Eukaryota > Metazoa > Chordata > Aves > Coliiformes > Coliidae > Urocolius > Urocolius indicus. Next base: position 87,045 of record WBNH01000208.1, on the reverse strand, counting down.
ATAAAAAACATACAGACTTGAGAAGGGCCCACCAGCTTTTGGTACAGGTTGTTCTGTGCACTATAGGTTGCAATTTAAACTTCAAAGAGCAGGTAGTGCCTCTGTGGAAACAAAATATTCACTTGAGGAGATCATCAGAGTAACTTTCGTTCCAGACGAACATCTTTAAGGCATCTTTCAACATCAGAGCACATTAAAACTACCCTCAATAGTTTTCCTGCTGTCGCAAGCATCATTGTGACTCTTTCTTTTTTTTTAAGCAAGACCTGTATATAATCCCTTGATAAAGCAGCTTAATATCTTACTAGTTGTCCCTGTTAACAGGTTGTGGTTCTGCATGTATTGAAGTGAGCATTATGTGGCTTTCTATGTGACACCTGCCTTTGTAGTGTGAGACCAGTGTTCAGTTGCTTGTAAACACGGTTTTCTTTGATTACTGTTGGCACTGAAACATTGTGCTGCATAACTGTGAATCTGACTGGAGCACAAGTTTTGTGTGGTCTTGTGTGTGGAGCAGGTTCTGTGAATAAGGTCTATAGTCTGTTGTTTGAGGTCTGCGTTAGCTTCAAGTTTGACACGGATTGAGACTATTGTGTCTTTTCCAGCTCAGACTAATCTTTAAAGTAAGCATGTGTTATAATTGCAGTTTTAACTTAGGTTTCCATTTCAACAGGTAGATATATTCCGTAAAGAAGCTTTTGTAAAAGCTACCAAATCTCTTAAGGAAGACTTGTTGGACCCTGCATGTATAGCTATCCCTTGCAAAGGGAAAAGCTTACAATTTCAGCATCCCTCCTACAACTTTGTTGGCTTAAAAACATACACAAACTGCAAAGTGTGTGTCAGTATACAGAAAGTCTCTGCCATGCTCCCCACCACCATATATACGTACATACAGAGTTTATGTATGCATTGCTGCGTTAGCTAAACAGTATCATAGGTATCATTGGTACTTAAAATTTCAACTGTTTTGTTGGCCATGATTTGTATAGCAAAAGACTGTAAATGCAACTGAGAACGTGCATGTTTAGAATGTAAACGTAATTTACAGAATTAGCTGTAGCATATGAAGAGTAGATTCAAGTAGACCTCAACACTTACGCTGTGTTTCTGTCTGAGTGACTTCAAAAGGTTTCCCTTAAATCTATTACATGTGTGTTTACTGTCCTGCCTACATCCTTGGGAAGAAAAAAACTATTCAGATTTCATTTAAAAAAAAATTATAGTAATCTGAGTTTTACTGGGTTATTAAAAAGTCTGAGTAAACGAGTCTGCAAAAATTAGTTGATAGCATTGGGCTTGACTAAGGTAATTTAGTGTATTTGGTAATGAAATATACAGGAATCACATATATGTTTATTCAATATATAAATCCCAACTTTTCTTCTAGGTTTCCAAATGCAGGAAAATCATCCTTGTTAAGCAAGATTTCTCATGCCAAACCAGAGATTGCAGATTATGCATGTAAGTTCACAGTCTTATTTTTAGGGCAGTAATATTGCACGAGAGCAAGAAATCTTTTCTCTAACTTTTTTACAAGTTTATTGTAAAGAGGATAATATAAATGATAAAGGGGATAACCATATTGCCTGCTAAATGTGTTACACAGATTTTTAACTGTAAGAAATACTTGAGAGGCTTGCTGTTTCAGTATCCAGTTCCTTCAGCCACCTCAGTTTTTCATGTGTGCACCCTCATAATGCTTCAACCTCTTGATGCAAGGTCTACCTGACTTTTTTTTTTTAGTCTCAGCCTGTTTTATTGCATTTATCCAAGACTCTTGTGGTGTGTAATATCCTCAGTTTACCATCAAGTTCCTTTGCATAAACATTGTGTATGCTTTGGAAAGAGATGCTACCTGTTCTTTCAACAGAGTAAGAGTCTGGTTTTCAATCTGTTCTCTGAAAAATTGTCATTGGATTAGTTGTCTGCCATTCAGCAGGATCTTGACCAGCTTGAGAGTTGGGCAGAGAGGAACCTCATGAGGTTCAATAAGGACAAGTGCAGAGTCCTGCATCTTGGAAGGAACAGCCTCATACACTAGTACAGGCTGGGGGTTGAACTGCTGGAGAGCAGCTCTGCTGAGAGACCTGGGAGTCCTAATTGATAATAAGCTAACCATGAGCCAGCAATGTGCCCTTGTGGCCAAGAAGGCCAGTGGCAGCCTGGGATGCATCAAGATGAGTGTGGGCAGCAGGTCAAGGGAGGTTCTTCTCCCCTCTACTCTGCCCTGGTGAGGCCTCATCTGGAGTCCTGTGTCCTGTTCTGGGCTCCCCAGCTCAAGAAGGACAGAGAACTTCTGGAGAGGGTCCAGCACAAGGCCATCAAGATGATCAGGGGACTGGAACATCTTTCATATGAGGAAAGGCTGCGGGAACTGGGGCTGCTTAGTCTAGAAAAGAGGAGACTGAGTGGAGATCTTATTAATATTTACAAATATCTAAATGGTGGGTGTCAGGAGATTGAGGCATCCCAACTGTTGTATCTAGCAACAGGACAAGGGGTAATGGGATGAAGGTGGAACACAAAGTTCCACTTAAGTATAAGAAAAAGCTATTTTACTGTGAGGGTGAGGGAGCCCCGGCACAGGCTGCCCAAAGGGATTGTGGAGTCTCCTTCCTTGGAGGTCTTCAAGACCCACCTGGCCATGTTCCTATGTGACCTCATCTAGGTTGACATTCTGCAGGAGGATTGGACTAGATGATCTCTAAAGGTCCTTCCAGCCCTGCCATTCTATGATTCCGTGATCCTTCTGTTAATTAAAAACAAGAGTACAAGTATTAGTAATTCTCACTGACCCTCGTGTACCACTCTTGATTCTCTACAGCATTTTTACACCTTTTCCTCAGTTTGAAGAGTCTTATCTCACTTTGCCTTTTGTTATTTTTCTTTATTTGGAAGCTATTCCATAGTCTGGATAATACTTTTTGTGTCTTGACACTTCTGTAGCTGCTCTACTCGCTTTTGGGGATGACAGAAACAGAACTGCCGCAGTACTGAGATTTGGTGAACCACTGTTGGGTTGGTTTGTTGGGGGACTTTTGAGTGGTCTGATTTTGCTCTCGTTTTATTCTCTTTTCAGTAATTCTTAATATCCTTTTTGACTTTTTTTTTTCCTGCTGCTAAATATTTGTTTCATTTAAATATGAAGTGAGAAAGTCTTGCAACACTTTAAGTATTTAACATTTTTTAAAATGTTAAAACCAGTTTTGTTTTCTTCCTCTCCTTTTTTCCCTTTGCCACAGTTACAACAGTACAGCCTGAACTAGGAAAGATCGTATATGCAGATTATAAGCAGGTTGGTATGAAAGTTCATTCTGGTTGTTCATTAAAGTTGTATGTAATGATTAGGTATGTTGCTTAACATAATTTCAAAAAGATAAAGGAAACTTTCAAGTTTTTACTGGTGTGTCTATAATGTATACATACAAAAAGCAATTATGTGGATTTAATAAGAGTGGTGGAGAAGTAATAAGTGAGCTGTGTAGCCAAATGGAGTCATATGACAGGCTGATTTCAAGTCACTTTAATAAATGGCTTCCCGTTTTCCCTTGTCTCCTTTCTGTGGTTCTAATCCTGCTTTATAATCTTGAGAGGTGTCAGCTCCTGTGTGGAATTGAGGTTGCTGTGTCCTAGAATACTCCTTGTTAAGTTTAAGACTTCAAACAAATCATTGTTTCAGATACTTGATCTGTTACTTTTATTTAGAAGAGTCAATTTTTCTGAAAGTTGGTTCTACAGAGAGCTCTGGCATGAACAAGTCAGAATTTTCAGAATGGATTTTAAGCAGTGGCAAATTCATCCAATGGCTGTCAGTTTTGGAGTAGTGAATGACAGGGAATTTAGTGACTATAACCTAGTTGCCATAATTTACTATTCTGGCTTTCTGAGTTGGCTGCTTTAACTTTCTTTTGTGGTTTGAGTTGGATTTTGTGGTTTGGGTTTTTTTTTAATTGGTTTGGGTTTTTTAAATAAACTGAAATAGTATGAAGCAATAGTGATTGCCTGAACAGCCAGGGTAGTGTGCTACCTGAGAGGTGAGGTACCTGGATTCAGATCCTTTTGTGGTGGGCTGTAGCTCTGGAACTGGGGGAGCTACCGTCATGCCTTTTGTGAACCCAGTTCTGCCAAACTTCTTCAGATGAAAGTGGTCAGCTAATTGTGTGGTGCCTGGAATCCTTTCTACAGTATCCACTGGGGAGAAAACCAGTGCTAAATGAGACTTTTGCTAATAGGTTTTGAACCCCAAGTTCATGTAAGATTACAGCAAACATTTTGTGTCCTCTAGCTTGAATCTTCTTTGATGTGCATTTGTTTTGTTTTTGAAGTCTATGATACATGCAGTACTGGACTAATCACTTCCAAGATAAAAGGTGAATGCATAAAAGGGTTTCAGATGACTTAACCAGAAAAGCATACCTCTCGGACATGAAAAGACAGCAAACTCCTCTTTTCACTTTCAGAAGCAATAATCTTAAAGGCAATTCAGTAGCTGATGCTTGAAACTTTCACTTAACAACCTTTAACAAAACTGTATATTAAAGGAACTAAATCTAGTTTGTCAGGCTCTCTGTAGAGGTGCACACATCTAAGGGATTTTTTCTGTATTTTATCTGCTAGTTTAGGGTAACTTATCCTAGAAACCTGTGCTGCAAATAACAGAGTTCTTCATAGCCTTTTAGAAAAACTACCTACCTGCCATGAATCAAGACCTCTGGCTCTTAATGATGTATCATCAAGTAGTAGAGAACTGGCATTCCTGGCTTGCATGCCTGGCTTTCTTGTCTGCAGACTATTCTGCACTCTATTTCATGTCAGAGCCAATGACTTTTATTATTGTGTGTTTCTGCAATTCATAGTTTTTGTGTAAGTGTTAGATGCTATACAGGAACTGTATGGACAAAATATCCCTAGTCTAAAATCAAGGCAACTAGGAACGTGATCACAGGGAGCATCTATAAGAGGAAGTACTTCAGCTGTCGTTATTGTAGCTGCTGAAAGCAAAACAACATAAGCAATGAAGAGCCATAATTGAGGTGACTGTCCTGTATCACTCAAGGGAGGATGGCTCATTACATCTTTTTTTTTTTTTTCTTTCCCACAGAACACTCATGTTTTTAAGGAAACATGTAGCAATTTCTTCTTTTCATCTTAGTACATTATAAAGAAGAAAATACATGCAAGTTAGCCAGTGCCATCTATCATTACTACTTGGGAAAGACACAAAAGTAGAGTGTGACTGTATCTGAGTATGACTTGAGGTCTCAGTACCACATGATGGAAACTAGCAACAGCATTTACATTTTCTACCAGAATATGCAAACCAAGTGCTGTTCTGAGAGACTATGTGTGTATGAGCGCCATAAAAAATATTCTTTGAAGGAGAATTTAAAGTTGGGGAAAAAGGTGATTACGGTGATACCACAGCACCCAAACACATCACACCAAGAAATGGATGTTTCTGTTCTAAATGTAGTTCTTCTTTCCCTGTTTCAGTTATTCTTTTCCTGTACCTAGTTTCAAGTCTGTGGGTTCATCTAGCTGTGTAGAAGGAAAATTCTGAAGTAAGGATATTTATAATGGTTAAAAGTGTGACAGGAGTGGGAGCATAATTCACTTGTAGCAGAAAGCCTCCTTCTACAATAGGTAGCACACTGGGCATATTATTATGTGCTGGCTTTGGGCATGGGTTAATTGAATCCAGTTGCTATCTAAATGGATGTTAGTTGGTTTGAAGACCTTACTTTTACTCTTCTTTACTTCACTGTCTTATCTTAGGGTTTTTTTGAGTTACTGAGTAGGTATTTGAGGGTTTTAGTCGTTTACAACTGTGTACCACCCTCTCAGCCCACAGAGAAGATTACAAGGTCCTCATCCATTGCTGCCGTCTTTGCTGGGCTCTGTTTGGAAGCTGGTATACTAATAAAAATCTTATTTCAGTTTAAGAGCAGAAGTCAAATTCTTGGAGCTTATCACACTCAGGGGAACAATGTTAAGTGGGTTTGCATTTAGAATAATGATCCCCAGTAGCCGCAAGGAACAGACTTTACTTTCTTTTCCAGACATGGTTTGGATTCCACACAAACATGATAGCCTAACCTTGCCTTTCAGAGTCTGATTTATTCTCGGGTAATAAACGTGTACAGTTTGAAAGATGTCTGCTGAGGTATTATTACCCTCAATTTTCTACTTTGCAAACAGCTATAAATAAATGGACAGGGGAACATGAGGAGCACAATGTCTGTGTAGTAGTGGCATTTTGTTTAAACTTGCTTCTGATGATAGATTCTAAATGTACTGAAACAGCCAAAGCATATTGCCAGAGAACCCATCCTGCACACAATGCCAAGAAATACAAAGCAGACATTCCTGACATTCCTTTGTCTGGGTTCCTTTCCGTATATAAAATGATAAAGTCACCAGTTTTGCTTGTTGGAAGTCTTTTGTTTGAAACTTTTGTTTTCCCAGATTTCAGTAGCTGATCTCCCAGGACTGATTGAAGGTGCACATGCAAACAAAGGGAGGGGTCACAAATTCCTCAAACATGTAGAAAGAACGAAGCAGCTTCTGTTAGTTGTAAGTCAAATACAATTTACAGCTGATTGAAATCAAAAGCACTGCAATAAATAAAATGTGTCTTAATTGCAGGGTAGTTGTAATTTAGGAAATAATTTGTCATTTACATGTTTTACAATAAATATGGCTGTAATAGTATTCTCAGAATGGAATGCTGAAATGACTGATGATAAATTAAATCCTTGATTAGAATTTAGCATTCAAATAATTTAGAGCAGTGAAGTATTTCAAGCATAATTAAATCATGAGTTGATTTTTTTCTTTTTTTTTTCTATAAGATCCCCTTAAAAAACAGAGTTTTAAAAATCAGACACTGTATCAGCTCCAACCAGTTTGTGCTTCCAGAGTCTGCGGTGTCAGCCATAGTACATTGGTGCATAACTGCCTGCTGTTATTTGGCCAGGAATGAGGGCACGTACCTGAACCTTTTACTGCAAAGTAGTTCACCTGGGAGTACCTTGATACTGTAACAAAATTTAATACCACAAAGCTTACTTTTTGTGTAACTTTTTTTCAGGTTGATATTTCAGGGTTTCAGCTGTCTATTAAGACTCGTTTCAGAACACCCTTTGAAACAATATTGCTTCTAACAAAGGTAAGTTCTTCATAATTGACAGTTAATAGTTTCATGCTGAGCCAAGAAAGAGGCTCAGTTTTGATCAAGAAAGTTCACATGTTAGTGTCTCTTCTCAATTTCTAGTGTAAGACCACTTAACAAGCTTAGGATTCTCTGAAGTGGTGAAATCTTACTATCCAGATGAAACTGCTTGATTTTTTTATCTTGGGCACAACTTTTCCTTCATTAACCTCTGCAGCATCTGAGATTTTTTTTTTACAGTTAAGTAAAGGTTGAAAGACATCGCATTTTCAGTTCCCTAGTCTGGTAGCACTTTAGGAAGCAGAAATACATGGGTATAGTTAAATCCTTGCTTTGATGCCCCTACTGCATGAACTAATGGAGATGAGACATCAGGCCCCAGCTTTAGAGACGTTCAGTGCTTCTGTCTCTTAGCATTGCTTGTGATTAAAATAATACCTTTTATGTAATTTTAGGTTTAGCAGCCATTCTCTCTCTGGCTATAAGAAGTATGATGATGCTTTGAAGTGTGTCTAGAGATGGATAACAAAGGTGGTGAAGGGTCTGGAGAACAAGTCTGATGAGGGGCAGCTGAGGGAGCTGGGGATGTTTACCCTGAGACTAAAGTGGAAGAAGGCTGAGAGGAGACACAATCACTCTCTACAACTACCTAAAGGGGCGTTGTAGTGAGGTGTAATCCAGTAATAAATGACAGAACATGGGGTAATGGGATGAAGCTGGAACACAAAAAATTCCACTTAAATATAAGAAAAAACTATTTCACTGTGAGGATGAAGGAGCACTGGAACAGGCTGCCCAGTCTCCTTCCTTGGAGGTCTTCAGGACCTGCCTGGACTTGTTCCTAGGCGACCTGATCTAGGTGAGCCTGCTTCTGCAGGGGGATTGGACTAGATGATCTCTAAAGGTCCCTTCCAACCCTACTATTCCATGATTTTATGAAAACAAGGAAATGTATTAAAAGTTGTGCCAGGGGAGGTTTACATTGGACATTAGGAAGAACTTTTTCACCAAGAGGGTTATTAAGCATTGGAACGGGCTGCCCAGGGAAGTGGTGGAGTCATCATCCCTAGAGATATTCAAAAGACACAGAAGAGCTGCAGAGGGATATGGTTTAGTGATAGTCTTGGCAGTGTGAGGTTAATGGTTGGACTCAGTACTCTTAAAGGTCTTTTCCAGCTGTAACAATTATACGATGAATCTTCTGGATTTCAGCTATTGCTGTTTATGATTAGCTGATTCATGGTTGTGATGTTATTTCTGATATTAACTATAGTCCATTAAAATGCTTAAGAATCAGAAAACTCTCCAAAGAATTTTATGCATTTTATGGATACGACCGTTTTCCAAAGTGGATTTTTTTAATTTATGGATATCAGAAAAACAAAAATTAGTCATTAGTGTTACATGAGGCTTGGAGAATCAGCCAGCCTGTTTACCTGAACAGGCTGTTTTGCTCTGTGTTTGAGCAAAAAGTCACTGTCTGAATTCTTTAATACATCAACCTTGAGCACCTGAGCCAATCTCACAGCCGCTGAGGCATGAAAGTCTATTTGAACAATTAAAGAAATGAGAGAGGAGATGCAAGATTGAAGTAGTACTTGTTATATTACAAATTTCCTTGTCTTTTAAGGAACTGGAACTGTACAGAGAGGAACTTGTAGCAAAGCCTGCACTTCTTGCCATTAATAAAATGGATTTGCCTTGTGCAAAGGATAACTTGAATGAACTTATGAAACAACTAGAGAAGCCTCAAGGTAAATTAACTTTCAATAATTACCTTTGACAAAAGTAGTAGTAAGATTTCATTGGGGTAACTACATTGGCAAGGAGTTGTTCGAAACCAAAGTCAGCTATTAAATGTATTACTTGAAAATAGTATTTAAAACCACTTTCTGCATCTAGAGCTGCTTCTGTGCATTTGTACTGTGAGCTTTGCTGTTGGGGAAGTATTTTAATAAAATAGAGTTACCTAGAGGGTCTTTTTTGGATAACAGTAAACTTAGTTGAAGGTCTACTTTCAGACACCAACGCATATACAGTTTTATCATGCCGCTTTGGGCAAAACACGTGAAAATTCCAAACAGGCCTATGCAGGCTTACTTCAGTTTTGTTATTACATTGGGGTGAATTTCTTCCTATTTCCTGGCGAGGAAGACTTAAAATCATACACCTCCCATATTCCACAACTTGAGATATCTTTGCACTTAAGCTAAATGAAGGGTACAGAACCCTCTCGAGAGCTTATTATTGAATAACTGCTATATTAGTGCTTGTGTCCGGAGCATTTAGCTGTTTGGGTTTTTTTAAACAAGAAAATAATATTCCTATATTAATTGCACTTATATTCGTGCTGTAAGTTATTCAAATTTGTTTTCTAAATTTAATGGGATTTTATGGGCTTTGTACTGATAAGGAATTTGGGAGTTGTATTAACTCTTTCAATATGATTTTTCAGACTTCTTACACTCACTACAGGAAGAAATGATTCCTGCAAGGACACTTGAATTCAAAGATATAATTCCTGTATCTACGTATACCGGCGAAGGAATTGAGGAACTAAAAGCACGTATAAGAAAATCAATAGATGAGGAAGCAGAGCAGGAGAATGAAGAATATCAGAAAAAGAAACTACAACTTTTACGAGCTTCGGAACAACAAACAAATAGAAGCTAGTGTTTTGGGCTGGATCCAACACATTTTCATGTTTTCACTACGTAGACAAACCCATGGCTGTGAAAACCTTTCTATTTAACTTTTGCACCCTCCACCACCACTGCCCAATTCTCTGTTCTCCTCCGTTGCCTTAGTTTCTTTGGGGCAGAAGAAAATGAGGAAAAGAGCAGGTTTTTTGATTTATGTTGATCATCAGCTCCACAGAGTAAAGAGAAAAGTGTCTCTGTCATTTCAGAGCACTGCTTAATGACTGATGGTGCCTGGCATATTTTTTGGCAGATGAGATAAACGGAAGGAGTACAAACCCATACAGGTAGCAAAGGAGCAAGTTCGGCCACTCTACATCTGCTGCTGCCAGCATCAGAAACACTGAGGGAAATTTCTGATGGAGCATGTTCCAGATCTAGTGTTTCTAAGATGAACCAGCTCTGCCACTTGGACAGGCATTGGATTGTGGGGGTCTTGTCATTTCTAAAGTTTTAAAGGAAACCACTAATAAATGGCCACAAGGAAGTGATCTTTAGGAGCACAAGAAGGCAAGGCTGATGTGTAATGTTGGGATTTTTGCACTTGCTGATGCCCACTCTTGATCATATACATCCTAATTCCAAGTTCCCAGACCTAATTTGACATTTGCTCCTTTTATGGAGTGTTGGGTATGTGTTACTTTTTGGTGAGGGAAACGATGACTGCTCTTTTGACAGTGCTGTACGTTTGTGAGAACAATTAACGTTCCAGCCTTTGTATTACAAGCAGGTGTACTTTTTATTTAAAAAAAAAATAAGTCTTTTATTGTACAGGGTGTTTTCTGCTTCAAAGCTATTAGCTTGAGTGTAAAGCAAAATAAGATTGAATACATCAAAGACCTCTTGGCTTCATCTTGTTTTGCAAGTGTACTTAGAAATCCTGCTTCTCCAATTTTTGTTAAAATAGACACTGGGAAGAGAGGTATGATGGCTCTTTTTGGCTCTTTTTTTATGATTAGTATTGGTTCTCATTCTGGTTTTCCTCTAATCTTGCATTTGGGGCTAACGTGTGTTTTCACCAAAGCCAAGTCTGCAGGACTAGTGCTGGGGTTGGGCTTGAAACGGTCCAGCAGCTGAGCTGCGCTGGCCGCTGCGGGCGGCACTGCCCTGAGCTGGGGCTGCCCTGAGCCGAGAGCGCGGAGCTGGGCCGCTCCTTCAGCGCATGTAAACCAATTGCTCCCGAGAGCCGTCAAAACCTCCGGCAGCGTTATGCAGCTTGGGCCGGCGGCTCGTACAGTGCTGGCGCCACAGGAAGGCGGCGTCACGCCCGAGCGGAAACGGCGTGCGAGCCCGGCACCGCCTCCCCACCAGCGCCGCGCCGCGCCGCGGAGGACGCTGGGAAGTGTAGTACGCGCCGGGGCCTCGGGGCTCTCAGTGCGGCGGCGCCGGACTACAAGCCCCACAACCCTCCGGGCGCCCCGCCGCCGGCCGCGGCCTCCCGGGAGCAGAGCATCGCTCCGAGGGGCTCGCGCCCTGACAGCGAGGTGAGGGGCCGGGGCCGGGGCCGGGGCCGGGGCCGGGGCCGGGGCC
>WBNH01000208.1:54623-75377 GCA_013401255.1 Urocolius indicus | reverse complement strand
TTCATTTTTTTTTTAGTTCGTGGTCATTTTAAGATGAACCCGTTTTTAACCAGATCCGCCCAGCATCTTCTGTTACGGTAACGTGTGTCTTCAGAATAGGAGCCACGGTAAAATCTGTCCCTGAAGTGACTGCAAACTCTTGTGGATCAGATACAAGAGTCCTGAGTATCACAGCTGTAAAACGTTACTGGTATAAGTAAATTGAGCCTAGAATGTAAGGCAAAATAGGGTTTGACCTATCCTGACTAAAGTGGGCTTAGACTGCTTCCCTTGGCCAGCTGGTTCAGAAGTGGCTGAGGTTGTTCCACAGCACCAGTCAGAGAATAAAATCAGATGGACTAAACAGAAGAAGAGAAAAGAAATTCCATGTCTACAGAAATTGAGGGGTTTCCAAATTGGCTGTTGTAGAGTGTTCATACCTACTCTGTATCTGTTTATTGTGACATTTCATCATTTAGTGGGAGGGACTCCTGGACTAGGCACAACTCCCTTTCTGACTAGTACTAATTTTCAACTTAATGACAGTTGTTACTGAATAGGTGCTGGTATTCAGGGGTGTGAACCTCGAGAGGCATGTCTGCGTTTATCTTGGCTTCAGTTGATGCTAGATGTACAGAAAGCTTGACAATTGCTCAGAAATGTTATTGAATAAAACCAGCTGCTTTGAGCCATGCAGTAATACTTTTTTTTTTATGTAACAGAGTTCTAAACTCAAGAAGCTGCTACTTCTCCTCCAAATGCAATTGAACATGTTGACACTGATCTCTGCAGCCCTGCATGGTTAGTTTGCCCAAATTGCTGCATTTGCTCATAGCATCTTGATGATTCACCTGGCAATGGAAATCCAGTGAGGTGGTTGCTTTGTTTATGGTTGTATTTCTGTGTCTTATGTGCAGTAGCATTTATGTTGGAGGACTGTAGGCTCGGAAATCCATTTTCTCATTTAGTGAAAAATTTGAGTTGCACGTGTGCTCTAAGTTCTCTCTCTTGTCTGGGTGATTTGAGTTACTTGAATGTGGCACCTCAGGAGACTGCTCATATATAAATGTTGTAGTGTTTCAGGTTTTGTTGTTGGTCATTTAGAGTAAACTCTGTCCTCATACACTTTAGTGCAGCAAACTCACCTTTAGGTTGTAGCTCTTACAGTCACGTAATGACGTGTGTGTAAGTCTGACATTGTGCAGTAGAAAAGTGATTTTCCTGTTTTGACCTGCAGAGCTGCTCTTGGAGACTCACTGGTGTGGATCCCAGATGTGGGAGTAAAGACAGTCGCAAGAGGATCTTTTCCTCTGGGAAAGCTAGACAGCCATTGAAAGGCATCACCAGTACTTCCTACCTTTCTCTCTTTTCCTTCAAACCATTGTGTGGAAGCCAGGAAGGAAGGGAGAAACACAATGTCCTGGGTTTGCACCTTGTTCTCTGACATTAAGAAAATAATTGCACACTTTTCTCCCTGCTCTTTAAGCTCAGCCTGGAATGTGACATCCAAAATAATTGTTTTATGTTACTTCATATGGACTTTTTTTTTTTTTTTTTTTGCTAGAAATACAAAATTCAGGATGGGAACGTTGCCATGTCCTCAAACACCAATGAGAAAGGGAGCTTTTGCACCCTATTGATGTGTTGCATGAAGACACAGATAAATAGGTAAAGAGAATACGTTCAGGGGAAAACTCCTGGGGGAAGGAAAAAAAAATCATTTGGGTTTTGTTTTTTAAACAAGAGGAAATTGTAGAAAGGTGATGGAATTGGCCTAATGTACCTGTGATTCCTTGATTCTGAATAACAATGTAAATGCTGTTCCTGGAATTACATGAAACAAATGTGATGTTGACTCTCTCCTTGTCCTGTTTCTTAGATCCAGTAACACCTTTTTTTCCTGCCTCTAGAAGTTGCTAAGGTTTCTTTTGATTTGGACACACTGCTGGTAAGTACACTGGATCTATCTCAATTAAGATAGTTTCTATGATTCTGTGATCTCTTTTGTTGCTGTCTTAATCAGGGATCTGTAACTGAAGCTGTAACTACAGCTATAAAGCTAACAGTATTTGAAAGATGGGACAAGTTTCTCCTAATGGGGAGATAAAGGATAACGTACTTACAAATTCACTTTCCCTTGGTACCCTCTAATGGGAAAATTACCTGCTTTGTGTGTCTTTCCCTCCTAATCCAAGAGAAGCACCAAGGACTCTTTCATTCTTTTATTAAAATCAATCAAACAAAAAAACCTCAAGAGCTAAATACCAGTACCAACCAAAACAAACCCTAAAGCAACCTCAAACAAACCAACTAAACCCCCAAAAAACAGCAATGAAGAAACTCAACTGAAATAACCTTCCATGTAGCATCTACCAGGAATAGCCAGCAAAAACAAGGTATGCGCAGGGAGGCCTAAACATGCCTGGTGGCAACAGGGTGTACTAGAGAGTGAAGTCTTCTGTCCATGTGACTGGTATAGCAGAGGTAATAGAAAAATACACACTTCCCCACACTGTCTGAAGTTCTGTCTGCATAATCCTCGCCTAACTATATGTCGATAATGTAGAAGGGAAAAAATACCCCCTTTTTTCTCCTCCACTGTTTTGTATTAGAGAATATGGGTGAATTTCACATCACTTCTTGCCCATGTTTTTGTCATCTACTATTTTAAATGAAGTTGCAGAAACTCAGCGTTTCTGAAAACGGTCAGAAGCTTCAGCTTATTCCAGCTGCTTCTCTTGGAGCGTTATCATGGAGTGTGCCCTACCTGCATGGACATTTTATCCAGGCAAAGGCAAGCTCTTTATGGAAGAGCAAGGTATCACAGAACAGTAGGGATTGGAAGGGACCTTTAGAGATCACCTAGTCCAAAATTTGATGCTATATTATGTCTGTCCCTCAGACTCCTTTGTTAGAGTTCCATTTCCTCCCAAGTTCATTGTGTTGACCATTCTGAAGCTGAGGTTAAACATAATATTAAATCCATTACAATGGAAACAAGTCTTGGGTCCCCCTACCCAGGGGGTATCCTGCTAATGATCTGCTACCTGAAAAAGTTACTGCCATGAGAACAGTAGCTTGCCCATGCTGAGCCATTCTTAGCAAAAATATAATGCCATTTTTCTGATGAATAAGGCACATTTTTAGCATGAATGTGATTGCCCTTATTTCTTTCCAGCAGCACTTCTTTAAAGGAGCGTGATCAGCACTTAAATGGTACTCGCATACCATTGCAATCCTTCAGGGTTAGTTGGTGTAAATGTAAATAAGTGTCTAATGCTCTCTTAGGAAACACATTGGGCTTTATTTGTCTATAAATCAATGAAATGCTGGCTAGCTGTAGTATAGTCTGCTTCCAGCATACGTGGAAATCTCTTATCTGAAAAGTTCCTTGTGTGATGTTTGCAGGCGTAGACAGATAATGTGGGCTTAGATCCAATTTTGTCTTTGCTTGCAGCCGTATGTGTAATAATGTTCAGTCATTGGTTTATCCATTAGGTAGAACCTCTGGTACCTAAAGCACTTTTTTGTGCCGTCAGACTGTGTTATTTTTGTTTACACACACACACACACACATACTGCAGTGTAAGGATTTGGAAGACATTTCAGTAGGAATATATGACAGAATAGCGCTTACTTGAGATTAGGCTTCTTTAAAGTAGTTCAAGAGTAATCCCAGAGAAGGGATTACTCACATTTAGGTTGAGTGGATGGGTTTTTTTTTGGAAAAGAAAATTTTTGTGATCCCTCATTGAGACTGTTTCTCAGGATTTTAGCAGGCAAGAGGCTATGTTAGGTATGCAGACAGCCATCATATGGAGAAGGAAGCAGCATTTTTTAACACTTGCTCTGAAGAGGAAAATGGGAAAGATAAAAAGCCATCTGCTTTCTGGAATTTTTCATGTGCTTGGACAGCTCACTTCAGAACGCAGAAGAAGTGTGGAAGAACAGTTAATTGCTTTTGAACTCAACAGAGCCTCTCTGCTGGCTTGCAGATCTCATCAACAGTTTGGCCTAGGTAATACATGGAGGCAGTGTGCATTCCTTGTCTGGTCTAGCAATGTTGGTTTTAAGCAATTCCCTTTTACTCACGATGCAGTGTGGTAGGACTGAACATGCACTCTGATACTACATCTGTTTGAACTGCCAGCTGGGGAGAGATGAACTTCTTAAGTCACACTCAGTGATTCACCTTCTCCACCTGGGCTCTACAGAAGTCCGTGCAGGGACACGAGGTGAAAGGCTGTGTTGAATCACATGTTCAGGTGTGCCTTTTTGGTCTTGAACACAGTAAATTTATTAGCCTGTCAGCTGAACAATTGTTAATAGTCTGTGAAATAATATAATGGTTCATTAAAGCATGAACTTGGTCGTGTTACCTTCATACAAGCCTGTAGGACAAAGAACGTGCCAGAGGGTTACTGCCCACCAGCTGCCGTACAAGCCTATTAACCTGGCTCTAGTCCACTGTAGTCAGTCCAGTGTCCATAAACTTTCGTCTACTGATTTTTATTGATTTGGGTTTTTATTTTTAACAGCAGGAAGCAAATTCCGTGGGGCAGCATGGGCTGCCGGGATGTGCACGCAGCAACCGTGCTGGCCTTCCTCAGTGGAACTGCCTCAGTGGCTGGGCTCCTTGCAGCGGTTCTGCTTCCGAACTGGAGGCAAATGAGACTGTACACGTTCAACAAGAACGAGAGGAACGTGACCGTTTACACTGGACTCTGGATCAAGTGTGCTCGCTTTGATGGGAGCAGAGACTGTGTGATCTATGACCCACAGTGGTACACTGCTGTTGATCAGCTGGATTTGCGTGTTCTGCAGTTTGCCCTTCCGCTGAGCATGTTCACTGCCGTCTCAGCTCTGTTTCTTTGCTTGATCGGCATGTGTAACACAGCCTTTGTATCCAGCGTGCCAAATGTCAAATTGGCCAGATGCCTGGTGAACAGTGCAGGCTGCCATCTTGTGGCTGGCCTCTTGTTCCTGCTCGCGTGTGCCATTTGTCTCACTCCATCGATTTGGGTCATTTTTTATAACAATTATCTGAACAGAAAATATGAGCCCGTCTTTAGCTTTGACATCTCTGTATTCATTGCCATTGCCAGCGCTGGCGGTCTGTTTTTTACTTCTGTCCTGCTCTGCCTGTGGTACTGTGCATGTAAGAGCTTACCCTCTCCTTTCTGGCAGCCCCTCTACTCCCATGCCCCCAGCATGCACAGCTATGCCTCTCAGCCCTACTCTGCACGGTCTCGCCTCTCTGCCATGGAAATTGATATTCCTGTTGTGACACATACATCTTAAGAAGGCAGAGTCTTGGAAGCCAAGTTCTTGTGCTCATCCAGACCATGAAAATCATAGACTTGATTCTCTCTGCTGCCTTGCACTGAGCATAATCATTTGTAAGGTCAAGCTTCCCAAAGTGCAAAGCAATGGAGACCCGAGTTCCTCAAGTCCATTGCTGTTGTCACAGGTTACTTCCTGATTGACTTTCTTTTTTGTTTTTTAACACTGAGCTCACAACAAACTTGCTCCTAATGCTGGCACAGTTACACTAACAGTAGTAGGCGTTCATGCCTCTGCTTACTGAGATCAAAGCAGGTTTGAACCTCTTTGCTATTTGATAAGCTGCTGTTTGATTCTGATCCCATTGTAAGAGCGATACGAGCGGTCCCTTGTACCCATGCCTTATCTGATTGCAGGCAGCCGAACTGGGTGCTGGGCGTTCACTGAAGTTTCTTGTTCGTGTAGACACACAGTTTAAGATGTGGTGTCTGGAAAAAGTATTTGGCAAACTAAATCAGTTCTGTAGCACTGGTTTTTGTTTTCTACTGCACACAGAAGTTACTTATGAACTGCTACTGTAGAATTAGCATCAAACTACCCTTTTTTCAAAGCAACTCTTGGAAGAAATAAAAATGATTTAACTAATAATGTTCTTCTGTACTATAACAGCATTTTGTGAATTACTGGAGACTAGAAACTTTTTTTGTGAATTTTGTTTCTGGTCTGTTTTTTAGTAAGTTAGCAGATGCACTAAATCTATTTTGTGATTAAAACAAAAAACACTTGTACTTAAAAATTCCGTTTAGAAGCTTGGATGCTTTATCTGAAGGCCATCTTGAAGATGGATTTTCAAGTAGGCTTTAAAGTGTTACCCATTCTGGAGAGAAATGTCACTCACTGCAAAATGGATTAGGAAAACCCATGAAGAATCCTGAAGGCTTTGAAAGATTCTTTTGGAACGCTGTACACAAGCTATAACAACATCTCTCCAGGAAGGGGATTGCAACCCCTTCTAGATTTTTAAATCTAGATGGTTTGGGGTTTTCTAAATGTATATAGAAGTAACAATGAACTTTTTCAGAGTGTACCTTTACAGTTGTTAGACTTCTCATGATGTAGCTTATTTAATTACTGGTTAAGACATATCCTTTTCAGTCTTTAACACATTTCAAGTCAAGCTACTTTAAAACCCAGTTAATTCCTGTGCTGCCACCTTGCAACTGGAGGAATTCCTCTTTTCTGTAAGATGAGGTTTTGAATGAGCTTCATCTGGTAGCTGTACATTCCCAACCTGGGATATCTTGAAGTAACTTCTTCCTTCTAAAATGCAGAGCAGGTCAGCCCTAAGGATCAGAGCTTTTCAGTAGAGGCTTTGAAACGAATTGCCTGGAAATTTGATGACAGTGAGTTGAAGAGTTTTTCAGTTAAGGCAAGTATTTATTTTGCTCACATTTTGGCCAAGTGAAATCTTGTGTTTATGATGTAATTCCAGTAAGGAAAGTTATTTTGATTCTGGAGTTTAGTGGATATTTGTATTTCATTAATCCCAGAACAAATTTGCTTTGCTAAAAAATCAGATAAAAGAGTTCTTTAATTCCAGTTCTGCAAACTCATTGCAGGTACTGAAAGTTGTTCCCTTTTCTATGCATTAGAAATGGAAACGAATGCTGTGCTGGGCACATTGCTTTCTGTTACAGTGTGTATTGAGAAAAATCATTCTGTTTCAACTGGCAAACCTCAGACTTCAGTGGACTGAGTGAGGAAGCTGATCTTGGTTCCAATTCCCAGCGTAGTCAATACAGTGACTGGCCTTTGTGCCAGACTGCTTGGCTAAACAGCAGGGTGAGAAATTCACACTGCAGAGAATAAAGAGTCCTTAAGGAGGTCAGCCTGTAAAGTTACACGGATTTAATAGTGTCATAGATTTACAAGGTATGATGACAGATGAATTATTTTTTTTTCTTTTCGTCATATCACAACTTGTATGGGGTTAGAACAGGTGTAATGACAGCTTTACAAGACAGCTTTTGTTTCCTTCAACATTGAACTGTGCTTTACAGTTGCTCTGATTGTTCAGCCGTAAATAATGTTGCTATGTCAGCTGTCCAAATCCTTGGGTGCTCTGTCAGGTGAAAGCAGAGGGACCACTGGTTTGTGGATTCCTGTCAGCTGGCGTCCCCATCGCCCCAGTGTCTTTTTTGTGCCTTGCTTAAGTTATGAATTGGCCAGTAAATGTTGGTTTTCAGTCAGTGTCTGTTGTGCTTTTTTGAGCATGAATTTACAAAGCATTTTGATGATTTTTGGAGGAGTGATGAATACATCTCTCGTGACTTCAAAAGGAGCTGAATCTTCAGCATCTCCAGAGCAGGAAAGACAACTTGACAAACTGATGTTTTCTATAAGAAAGTAAATGCAGGCAATGTCTTATTCCATAAACTTTTAATAGCAGATGTCTCTGACTGCCCTTTTGTACTCTGGTTTTTATGCACTAAACTTTCAATCAGTATTTGCTGCTACCTAAGCTGATAACTTGTGGCTTTGAAAATTGTGTCTTTCCAAGAGTATGAGATGGAGCTGCATTACAAAAAAGTGAGAATCCAAAAGTAGGTTCTGGTGTAGGTTTCAGTTAAGGTCATCTTTATCTGGAAGACTATTGCCTCATGTTGTATCATGCTGGGTTTCGTTCAACAATGCCATTAATGTGAGTTTCTGCTGGATCCAAAGTGCTGTGCTGTATTTCCCCTTGTTTACTGAAAGAAGTGTCCAACCTGTGACACTTGAGCCAGGTGCCACTCCAGTATTTCTCTCACCAAGGTAACTGTCGTGCAGCAGGGCTGGGGGGAGATGGACCTTCCTGGATTTGGGGAGAAGGGCACATACATCCTGCAGCAATGCTGGCGGGGAGCAGCTGCTCCTTCCTGGGCACCTCGCTCTGAGGCTTGAGCATAGGGAGGTTTTAATTTGTGGCTCATGTAGTTGAAAGGTTGGGTGCTCTTGGATTTATGGGAATCAATGTTTTTTCTGTCTGACTTCCTACGTTGTGTTACAGTGTTGGTTCTTTTTATGTGAAACAGAACATATGTATTTTTAATAAAACGTTCTCATACAGGTACAGTTTATCTTGGTTAATTCTATGGAAAACTAACTCATAGAAAACAAAAGACCTTATGACTATTGCAGATGTCTTAACAAGGCTTAAAATGTATATACTGGATTTAACTGCCTAATTTTATAGGACTCCTGCTTTAAACATAAAAAAGTCCAACAACAAACACCCCCCCGCAAAAAAAACAAACTGAAAAAACCCACAGCCCTTCTGCCACCTTCAGAAAGCTTGATTGTTAGTTGTCATTTCCCTTTATTGTAAGCTAGTCCTAGGAAGTTCTATGATTCCTTCTCCCTTTAAACGGCAGAGTGGTTTCCCTTGATCTAGAGGCTTCCTTTCCTCTGCCTGGGGCCAGGATGCAGGCCAGGGACCAGGATCTGGTTCAGCCTCTCCGCAGAGCCCAGTCCTCACCCCGTGCCCAGAGCTCTGCCTCTCCCCACTGTCAGTTCTGTGTCTCACTCAGTCATCATTCACCCAGTGCAACTTCCTAACCCTGCTGAAAACTTGATGTGCTGGGTTAGTTTTGTCTTACACTGGTAAGATTTGCGTTGTCACACTGGAAAGGTGGTGATGGCATTAGCCATCCTCCTGCCCTCTCCCCTCTGTGCCAGCTGTGCTGTCAGCTGGAGAATATGCTACTACCTTACGTGTGAAAGCTATTTGGGCATCCCAAGGACTTGTGACAGTCCAGAATGATGGTTCTTTGTGCTGCTTCTGGCAACTACAGCTTGGCAGTGTCATGGTGACAAGGTATTAAGTCCTTCCCCATTGTCACAGGGCAAAATACAAACCCTTTGAGCATTAGAAATGCTGATGCCATAGTGCAGGTTCACAAAACAACCTGAATTACTTATGCAGAATATAAGGGGACTTGGAAGTAATTCCTCTCTAGATTTCTAGTGTTCCTAACTGGCATTCTAGTAAATCATTTTTTCATTTGTTTGGCAAAGTAATGTTTATAGAAGAACAATTCTCATGGAGTATGCACAGTATAAAGCAGTTGTTTCCAGTACTGCAATTCACTTGAGAGGGTGGAAAAAAATGCAATATTCACTGATTCTGTAGTGTCATTTCCTCCTTTGCTGTCACTTTCAGCTTCTTGTCCCCAAGAGCTGGTATAAACTTGAGGGCTAGTTGAGTGTTGATATATGTACACTGGAAGGCAGAGAAATCAATTTATCCCAAAACATGGACGTGCTTCATTTTTTTTTCATGCTAAAATTCCTAAACCTATCCCATGTATTTGTGTTCATTGGCAGATTTTCCCCTCTTGTATTTTGCAGGAATTGAGTTCACATATGTGGTTCTGCAGGTATGTAACATAGCCCCTTGTGTACTGACTGAACAGGGAGGCAGCACACCTTAGAAGCAGCATGTTTTGTCTGTTTTTTGTCCCACAGCAGCATCAGCATTCATCAAACTGGACGTACAGAGGCTTCACTGAAGGGTAAGAGGGTGGTTTCTGATTTCAAAACTGTTCTTTGTCTATGTTCCAAACGGTCGATTTGTCCATTCAGGTGTTAGGCTGCTAGGGATGGGGGCTGTGTCTTGTGGGTGTAGCAGTTGCAGAGAGATGCAAAGGCTGAACAGCAGAAATTGTGAGCTGGAGGGTATGAGAGGTTAAGGTTGTTTTGAGGAGAAAGCTGGACTTCAAGAGCAGGGTGGTTGTCCAATTTTCTGTCCTAAAGAAAGAGAAAAATGTGTCATTAAAGCTCTTTAAGTATTTAAATAAACTTCACTCAGCATCACAGACTCCCAGAATATGATAAGTAAACTTTAAAAACACAATGTATGAGTACTGCCCAAGCAAGCAGTCTGTGTCCACGGGAACCACAGATGTTGACCCAAGTGCCAAGCACTGCTTCCTCGCTAATGCTATGCCAGAAGTTGCTGCATAGGCACCTCTGCAATGGGGGCATTTTAGCACCAAAGCTTGGCCTTCTCCGGTCTCTCTGTAATCTCACTCTGCATTATAGATCTTCCACCAGTTAGAGGGTCCATTTTTATCACAAAGCCATAAAATAAATAAATATGTAAGATCATTTACAAATTCACACAGGAGTTTAAATAAATACTAGCAGTTACATCAAAAGTAAATTGATTCCTAAAGCAGGTCCTGTATGTCTCTGAACTTACTGCAGATGCTTTTCTGACCTACTATTCAAAGGGCTTCAGCATGTGATTTTTTTTTGATGGGCTTAAGCAGATGTAACTATTGTCTGCTACCAGAAGATGAGATCTCATCTTCTTGCTCTTTTTGGTATTCATCATCTTATCTGATTATTTAGTTCTCAGGCTCCCAGGAGGCTCCTCTGGTCTGTCTCCTGGGCAAGGAGCTCTACTACCCACAGAAAGGAGGCAGCAGAAATGTATGAGTAGAAGGGCAAGAGGGCAGCCTTAGGGTGATACTTCATGAAGTCTTACTTTGAGACCTCTGTCTTCTCACTTAATGAGTAATTTACATAAAGACTATTGATTGCAATTTTTTTAAGGTTGATTGTGTTTGTTCATTGTAGAAGTTGCTGAATAATGCTGAGTTTTGAGAAAAAACATCCAGTGTTTACTAGCAGAGCAAAAAAACATGGTTCAAGTCAGATCAAGGTTTATTTCCTTTACTTTCCTGTCATCCTAATTCACAAAAGAAAGTGTGGCACGTAAAGTTAATGAAGCATAAAAACCAGGTGACTTTTAAATCGAATTTTAAGATTACACTGCTTTAAACTGTAGGGGCCTTAAGAAATCTCAACTCATAATGATATCAGTAAGGAAAAGAGGTAATTTTTAAATGGGTGAATGGTTCCAGATATATTTGCTTTAGCTCACAGGTAAGACCCAAACACAGTTTAGTGTTATCTGTGAAGACACAGCATGAGGGATGGCTATTACTACACTGTTTTGATTCTTTAATCAAGTCAACAACAATAAAATGCTTGATGTCTTTCTACTGCTGTGCTAAGGTATGTATAGACAGGTGGAATTCCTGGCAAATGTTTCATCTTGGGAAGCAGCTGACAAGGAATGACTCTTACAAAATAGGCTCCATGGGAGAGCATTTTTTTTTTACAGGTTAGCTGATAAACTACAGTTTAGCAGATAAATCAAACTGCACAAATTTGGCTGCCTTCTGTGGTTGCCTTTTTGGTTCAACTATACATTTCTCGGAGAAAGCCTTGAGAATACAAGCCCAGTCATCAAAAAACTGTTGGCCTTTCTGTTCTTAGGCTTGTGGTGCAGGCATCTTCAGACCTGACTTGTCACCTGCAACTCTGACCCCCACAACTGCAGAGCTGCGGAGACTTCCCTTGCAGATGGAGCAGCAGCCTAAGGCCTGGGGAAGAGCTGGCTCTGCAAGCCTCGTGGTACAGAGGCAGCCACAGCATGTGAAGGTTCTGGCACCAAGGCTTTGCAAATCCTGAGAAGCTGACGGGGCTTTCAGCAGCTCTTTTTTCAGCTGCCACTGGGTCACAGAGTCCATCATCCATTTCAGTACATCAGTTCCAGTTCGTTTGCGTGTGCATTTTCAAATGACGTGGTTGCACCTTCATTAGCCAAGGAGTTAGGAGAACCCTGAGAATCACTAATCTTAGCAGCTGATGCCTGTGTGCCTCACTTGAGAAGTCATCTGAGATCCATAATTCTCTCAGGCTCTCAGCACTAGTCAGTTTAGAGCTCAGTAGGAGGTCTTGAACACTGCGCAGAACAGAATTTGCTTGGACTAGATTTCACTACTCACAATAAGATTCAAATACATCACAGAGGCCTTTTGGTTTACAATCCAGGAAAAGAACTCCAAAAGATCTTCCTAGATAGATAACACAAACCCAACATAATTTGATGGATTATGCCTCTGAGCTGCTTGTGTATGCACACTGAAATAAAAACCCACAGATTTTGAGTTTGGCTCTCAAATCAGCCAAACAAATTACCATTTCTTGAGAAGAAAGGTTGCCTTTGATGGCTTCTGTCCCTAGAAAACTGTCTTTTTCTTCAAAGGCAATTTCTGTGCATCACAGCTGTCCGTTATCTTCTCCCTACGTTCCCAGCTTGGGCAAGTGAGTCCTCTGGGCCCAGATTTCCACACTAGACCTTTGGTAGGCATCTTTTACAAGACAATGTCTCGGGTGACACCTCCTTATGTTTGCAGGATGCCAGAGATGGCATGAGGGTCTGCAGACCTATGGCTGTATTTGCTTGAATGCTATTGCAAATTAACAAAATTAGTTATGTTTCCTGGGTTGGTTCTGGAATGATTTTTTTGTCAACAGCTATTTTACAATATTTTGCATTTCATTTTGCTATTGATAATGGTCTACAGTAGCAATTCAACACATTTTCTGTGGTGTATTTCTGTGCCCAGTTGTCACATCTTTCTCCTAACAGGAATAAACACAAGTTGCTAATGGCTGAAAGCCATTGATTTGTTTTCTCGAGTTCTTAAGTTTCCTGTGTGGCTTGAAGTGATTATTATATTTCCTGAAAATATTGTCTATGTCCAACCGCCATGCATATTGTCTCTACTGCTGAATAACCGGGTAACTGTGACTGAACCTAAGAAGGGAGAGTGTGGCAGAAGGCAGGACTTCATTTTCCATTGGTACAGGCATAGAGGAAAACACTGGAAATTTGGACATCAGACTTAAACAGAAAATCCCCATTTGGTATATGATCCAGCCATAAACAAATCTGTCACCCACTGTCTAGAAATCAATGATCTGTAAATCAAACCAGAATTTGATTGGAGTTGATTTGAAAATGCCTGGTATGTAAAGGCAGGCATTTGTAAACTCCCATACCACAGGCAGGGAGATCTAGGCAGGAGGCCGTGTCCACTGGAACACTTGAAGTGCTACTGCTTTCTCACACAAAAGTTCTCAGCTTCAGATCATGTGGGTGAGTCTATATTGCAAAACTAAGTAATGCAGTAATCAACACTAATTTCCTGATATCTTAACCTCTTCAAAGGAGGAACACATAAGTACTTGCTACAGTCAAGGTTCCAGGTTAAGTAATTTTGGGATTTGTGCTGGAATGATACATTCTTATTTTTTAAATATGGGAATTTTAAATTGCATATGAAAGAAGAACAGAAGCGATTCCTTTCCTGTGCTAGTGTACAACTCCTCTTGCACAAAACTCCTGTAAAGTAACTAGATACAGGTGCAGTTGTTTAATTAGCCTGAATCGAGGCAACGGCGAGAGGAAGATAGATCAAAGCTACACCAAGACGTTTTGGTATTAGGATTCTTAAATTACTTCAGTTGATTCAAGGAACAAATTGTATTAGCACTTAATATGGAAAGGAGTCAGAACAGAGATGTATGACATACCAGTACCATGGTCTTTTCATAGCTGTATAGCATTCCAAACCAAATCCAAGTCTGCAGCCGGAGGAAGAAAAGCTGAAGTGCTGACAAGACAGGAAATAACACAGCATTAAGAAAAAGATCCAGTGTTCAACTGAAACAGAATTTTAACTCATGTGATATAGATTATGAAATGCCAAGAGAAAAAGTTGTCCACTCAAAGTTTAGAAAATGGGCTAACAAAAAAAAAAAGCAGCTACATGGGTAAATATTTCTCCCATATTTTATCATTAAATTGTTAGCTGGTCTTTATCAGTTTCAACAGAAGAAATCTTTCAGAAGTTAGATAAAGCCTGGGAAAGAGCTGTCAAGGGATATTTTCTGCCAGTTTATTAAGACAGTAGCTTAAATCAATTGGAGTTACACATTGCTGGAATGCAACAAGACCCTTTGTTTGTTGGACTGTTCCATTTTGTGATTCCCCTGTTTACCCAGTTGACTGGAGCTCTGCAATGTCTTCCTTGCCCCAGATTTGACTGAGGAGTTTTAATAAGGCATAGACAATGATAAACACAAACCACACAATTAAATCTCATTACATGAATTCATCTGGGGGGAGAGCAGAATCTTGGAAACAGATTTCTCTAGAAAGCAAGAGTGATTTTAAATGGCAGAAAGCAAAACAGTGTGATCTGTGTAGCATTACAGCCCTGTTCCCGGGGAATGCCTCTGCCCAGTTAAAGCCCAAGGCGGAAGGCAGCCTAAAGGAAATCTTAAGTGACTTATCTTTTTTTCACAGCTGGATGAAGGCTGTGCAACACAGTTTCCAATTAAAGAGGTCCTGTGGCAAGAGCTGTGGAATTTAAGTTGTATGTGAGACATACGGACCAATGTCAAGTCATCCTTCAGTTAAAATTGAGGTGTAGCTGGGTCTTGGGGATGGCCCTGTGTGCACAATCCATGCACTAAACTCATTAACTCCCTGGGTGATTCTGGAGCTACTTGGCCAGTCCCAGCACAGAAGAGACACTTGACTGAGAAAAGACAAGGTGACAAAAACAGCTCCTCACCACCTCCACAACAACAGATCTGACTGACTCTTGCAGATCTTCAGGTAGAGATTTCAGATAGTTCTGAGGATTCATCACACGCAGCTCCTGCTGGGCCAAGACAAACTTCTACCCTTTAATGTGTCATTTAACATCCTGGGTGGAGAATCTGGCCCTCCCAGTCTTCCAGTGATTCCTGCTGCAGAACTAACCAGATTACATGCAGATAAAGATGCTTGTAAATAGTCTGTAGAAACTCTTCCTAAAGATTCAGAGGACAGCCTTTTTGTACATAGTTAATACCAAAAGATGTTTTAGTTTCAAATAATCTATAGCAATGAATAACACATGTACTGAAATAGTTGCACAGGATCAGAGGCCAGCCTGGATGTAAGAACTGAGCAGAGAAATGGTTGGGAAGTCTCATATGATCCAGCGATTCCTGTTGCTACCCAGACTGCAACCCACTCACTGGCCTGTTTGGGGGATCTGAACAAAATCCTATGCCAAGATCCCAATCATTATTTTTCTTTAACAAACACACTGTCCATTTTTTTGTGCAACACTGCTCAGACAAAAAAGAAATAAATCGGTCTTTCCATCCAAGAAATGCTGCATTTGACAGTTAGCCTTTGTCTACATAAGCCCAGTAGTTTTCAAAATAAATTACTTACTCCTGCTAGAATTGATCAGTACATCTTATATGAGTAAATTGATTGCTCTCCCTTGTTTGAAATATTAGAGAGGACTAAATGTTTAATAGCTATTAAAGCATTGCCAGATTTTGCCAAAACAAGTTTTGAAGCACTTGGCATGTCATTTTGGCCACAGTAGTATTACAAGAAATGTAACAGTAGACTACAATTGAATCTGATTGTGGTTCAGTGCTATTAACCATTATGCAGAACAGTGCACATAGCAATGCTGATCACAACTACTCTTTTCCAAATAAACCCCTCACATGTAACATCATCTGTGAAGGTCACAGACATATATTTTCATTATATGCCTTTTTTGATTAGACTAACATTTTTATCTCTTAGTATAGCCATAAGATAAATGAGTAATTATGTAGATACTCTTTGAACAGTATGTTTACTTAATATTGTGTGTGGTCACCTGAGTATCGTGAAATGAAAACCAAAGGAAGTGAACTGATTCTTTATATTCCCCTAGTCTCCTTCTTTGTGAGCTAAAAATCACCGT
Organism: Urocolius indicus; assembly: GCA_013401255.1. Taxonomy (NCBI): domain Eukaryota; kingdom Metazoa; phylum Chordata; class Aves; order Coliiformes; family Coliidae; genus Urocolius; species Urocolius indicus. The sequence goes on along the minus strand of WBNH01000208.1, from coordinate 59,451 downwards.
GGGTGCCAATCTTATTTCCATGACAGCAAGGGCCCACATCAATTTGAAAGACTGCCTGACTTTAACTGTCCCAGTTCAGCTGATCACATCTGAATTTAATAAGACCACTTAACAGTCAATTAAATCTCTGGCTAATTCTCAGGGATTGTTTGAAAGTTAAAATTACACTGTTGTATTAACAGCAAAATTGCAAAGCCTTGAATAAAGTATATCACTTCCTCTCGATTGCATTGTTCTAATCCCCACAAATATCTGCCATCTGTGTATTTGCAGGACAGGAGCTAATCTGTTTGTGATACTTACCACTTTTAGTTATTAGGATCTGCAGGAGTTCTGTTTCAGTGAAGACTATTTATGGAAGGGAGGTTATTGTAATGCAGAAGGTGCTTGTTGACCTAGAAGATGTAATTTTCTTTATCAGACCTCAAGAAATAACCTGAGCTCGTAACTGCACCTTTTCCTCTGTAAAATGCTACTTTTGATACTTTGAATTTTAAGAAGATAGTTGTAAGAGCCATTTTACTAAAATCTGAACACACTCTTAAGGATGATTATATGAAGGTGTGCATTTTTGTTCTGCGGGTCTACTCCTTGTAGGTATTTAATCACAGTTAGTACCCCACTTCAACAAAGTACTAAACCCTCACAGGTACTCTTCCGCATGACTTCAGTGAAGACTTAATATGAAGCCAGCAGTCCTTTTAGTAGGCCCTACAACTGAGGGAGGAAAAAAATAAAGAAGTCCTCCTTCTTCGGAGAGCATTTAGTCATGTTCTCACAATTCCTCCTCTGCATGCCAGCACAACAATTTGGTCCCTCATGTAGTGACCCACATAGGGTACCACTAATATAGCTTAAAAAACAAACTTTCACCTGCATCAGTTCACTATAGTGCTGCAGACATGTTTTTGTTCATATACTACAGTGTTTCTTGGATACAAGAACAAGCATTCAGGTAGAGAGAGACACAGACTGGTTTTTGTGGGAACACTGATCTAAGTACATACCAAATTACAACCTGAAGAGATATTCATGCTCCAGCCAGACAAACTAAAACAATCTGTTTGGATATTATATTGTTAGAGCAAAATGCCTTTTACCAGAGCCTATGTCCATAAGCTCCACACAGCCAAGAAAAAAAAGAATTAAAAAATACATTCTAATCACTCACATGACTTACCAGCTGAATTATTTAGGAATATTACTCAAGGCAAGCTGGGTAAACTCATTCACAGTGATGAGTACTGTCATTAAAGGGAATCAATTGAACACACACAGACTTTGTAACTCATGTCACTTGTAAGATTGTTAGCACTGGTAATAGTGAAAAGTAAACCACCTGAAAAGGAAGACAAGGTTCTGTCTACCCAATCTGTCCTTTGTTGAGTCACCCAGTGAATGGCTTGTTGAGCTGTTCTATCACAAGCGATGAGCTGGTGAAGAGGAAAAGGGGCCAGAGCTGCTGCTGAAAATGCATGAATAGAAATGCTGTTCAAAATCCCAGGCAGAATCTACAGAGCTGACAGAAAAATCCATGTTATAACCTGAAATGAATACGGAATTATGATAGAAAAAAGGAAGATCGGTGTAAGTTCTAAGATTTTGGTTTTGTTTGTGATCTTAAGACCTGCTGCTTGTTCCAAACCCAGATTCTTGGTAGATCACTGCGCTCATTTTCCTGGGAATTTATGTCTGCTGAGGGAGTGGTTAGCTAATCAAGAAAAAAAGCGATTCATTAGTGCAAATATAGCTATTGTGAGAGAATTACCTTTGCTGTTAATTAGATTAATGTTTTTGTCCCCCAAAGAAGTAACAACGCTAGGTCAGAGAAGATGGATGTAACTAAAGAGCTCTCAGCAAATTCTGGGGTTTTGCCTCTCTCCCATAACTGTTTGCTCCTGCTACAAGGTACTTTCTTTAGAATAACCATGTTAGAGGCAACTCAAGGAAAAATCACAAACTCTGGCTTGGAATCTGAGCTGTTTCCTGAGAAGTCATTCTTCGCTGAATGCATAAAACCATTCAAAACTAAGATATAAAATTTAGCTAGAGGACTTCCCCTCTGCCTCAAACATAATTCAGTATATTTAATCAAGTCACATGGAATATAACATAAGCTTCTGAGAAAAAGGAAATTAATAAGAACAGCTATATAAAGTCATTTCAAGGGCACTTTTAGCTCAGTATCTTGCCTAAAATGGCAGTCAGCAGCAGATGCCTAAGGAAGAATGTCAGAATAAAGCAATCATATAACATATCTTCCTTGGCAATTGCACACAGCTTCTGACGGTGTGCTTCAGGGACTCTGAATCAGAGGTGAAATTCTTTCTATTAAGTAATTGTTAATAGACATATTAATGAAAAAAAAATCTATTTTTTTCTGACTAAACTTTTGGCATCCTTAATAATCAAAAAAAGAGTTTCACAATTTAGCTGTACTTCAAGCACCTTATTTTCTTCTAAGTACTTTTCAGTCTTCTACTTGATACTTGGGTTTAATGCCCTCTATGTCTTGTATTAGAAAAGACAGTCATTCTGTGTTCACCTTTTCTGTGTCACTCATGACTTTATTGTATGCCTCCTTGGCTATAGTCTACTGAATTATCGTTATCTGTGTAAACAGTTCCTTATCTTTGTTGATCCGTGTCACTCATCTATGTGTCTCTACTCTTCCAAGAGCATGTCCCAAGTGACTCGGGAATATAGAAACAAAAAAAAAAAAAAAAAAGTGGTTCACAGAGTAAAGGTTTATAGACTTGAACATGTGGCAAAACCTGGTCTTCGGATGCCTGTGCTCATTGCAGGGGGCTTGAACTAGATGACCTTTAAAGGTCCCTTCCAACCCAAACCATTTGATGATTCAGCCAGCTAAAGCTCAGGTAAAAACATCTTTGATTCCATATGACCTATATACTGACACTTTGGCATTCTTTTTCTAATACCCCCGAAGACTGAGAGGCAGGGACTATAGTGCCGCGGGCAGAAATCCAAAGATGATATAGGCAAAATGCGATGTAAATAAGGTTTTAAGACACAGGTTTAAACTTAATTTAAGGTAGAGACACCTTCCAATATGCCCCCTCTAAACCATCAAATCTCTCAAAGCCACCCTCCTGTGGTACAACACTGTCAGCTTTGAAGGCCAAGAGCCATAGAACCAAGAACCAAGACTCAGGTTTGTTCCCTTTAATTTTATGCAATGGCCTAAGTTGACAGAGTTCCTAGCAGTTACTTTGATCTCCTTTGAACTGTTTCCTGGGGCTACTCATCTATTACTGTTTGGGAGATTAGTGGGATTAATCTCTGCAATCAAGTGTCTAAAGTTAGACAATGGCAAGGTCAAGCACTGTGAAGAATATTCATCTTATTCCTCATCAGTGCTCAAGTACATTTGCAAAGCAATGCAAACAGCTAAGATCTACTCTCCCTATGCCTGTAAACCAGCTGCAGTACTTTCAATAACAATGGTTTCAATAATAATTCCAATAACAATGGTTTTATTACGCAAGACTAATAAAGCTGTTGTGTTTGACAGGAATGTCAAAAGCAACCGAAGTTACCACCTGAGTGCAACAGTGCCATACAGGCAAGTGTTTGCTTCCTACTTGAGGAGACATTGAGCACTAAGAAAAGCTACACTAGTACTTCAGCTATTGATTGCTCAATATCAAACTTTCTATTTCTGAACATGGTCACAGAGAAGCTAATGAAGTTCAGCTACAGGATCAGTTAGTTAAAACGAGGTTGGCTGTCAAAGCATGGCAAGGTATCTCACTTTGCTGGCCATTAAGGATTTGATTTGGTGCCTAAGCAAAGTTGCCTACAGCCATTTAGATGCCAATAGTTTCCAGTGTTCCTTACCCGGCTATCCCACAGTGTTTGGGGTCTGTTTTTTTCATTCCTGTGTCACATCTTGCAGCATTGTCTGGGTGTTTTCTATGTCCCTGGGCACTTCAAAGTGCACTGCATGCTCTAAGGCCCTAAGAGGTAGGTCACTGTGGAAAACCAACACCTCATTAGTCTTTTAAAATGGGAAGGCCATGGCAAATTATCACATTTGCCTCCTTTTTACGTTTGCCTTCATTCCCTCCTCTGGCCAGCACTGACCCGGGATACCTCTGTCAGCTTTGGCAGCCTGCTGTTCTTCCTCACTGAAAAGTCACACCAGCAAGCAGGAGGCAGGGCAAGGGATCCTTGCCACCTCCATGCCCTCACAAGGGTGGGAAGAATCCACACAGCCAAGGAAGGAAAAGAGAGGGTCAAAGACAGTTGATGACCCTGATGTCATCAGGCTGTGGGACCTAAGGCTTTTTAGCCTAGAGAAGGCTGAGGGGGGAATCTCATTAACACAAGTATTTAAAAGGTGCATGACAAGAGGATGAGGTGGCATTTGTTTTTCTGTTGTCCCCAGTGACAGGACAAAGGATAACGGGCTGGAACACAGAAAGTTGCACAAACGACTTTGCTGGGAGGATGAGGGAGCCCTGGCACAGGCTGCCCAGGGAGGCTGCGGAATCTTCCTCCTGGACGTGTTCCTGTGCGATCCGATCTAGATGGACCCGCTTTCTCAGACGGTTGGACTAGATGATAACCAAAGGTCCCTTCCAACCCCCAATCTTCTGCGATTCCGTGGTGCTATGAGAACTGAGCTTACACGTGCCCGCGAGTGACTGGCAGGCACGGCACGCGCTCCTACACCTGTGCCTGAGAGAGGCTGACAAGGGCAACAGGGCGAGCGCGGCTGGCACGGCACGGCACGGCACGGCGCGGGAGGGCACGGTACGGCACGGCACGGCACGGCACTGTGCGGGAGGGCGCGGCACGGCAC
>WBNH01000208.1:7998-54587 GCA_013401255.1 Urocolius indicus | reverse complement strand
TGGCACGGCACGGCACGGCACTATGCGGGAGGGCACGGCGCGGCGCGGCACGGCGCGGGAGGGCGCGGCGCGGCACGGCACGGCAACCCACGCGAGCCGGGCGCTGCCTGAGCCGGGCGCCATCTCGGGCTGCCGGCCCTGGGCGTCTCGCGCCTGCGCGCGGGCAGTTCCTGGTGCGAGCGCGGCCCGGGGCTGTGGCCGTGGCCGGGGCTGTGTCTGCCGCGCACGGCGATGGCGGCGCTGAGGCGTTTGGCGCTGTGTGTGTCCAGCCTGGCGCTGGTGCGTGTCGCTGGGATGGCGCTGGCGCAGCCCCCCGCCACGGCTCCGCCGGCACCCGCGCAGGGTAAGGACGGGCGGGCGGGGGTAGCGCGTCGCGTTCCCCCTGCTCTCCGCGGAGGGGCCGGTTCTGTGGGGAGGCGCCGCCGCAGAGCTGCGTGTCGGGGCTCGGGGGTGCTGGGGAGTTGCGCTGCAGGGAGGGTTCGCTGCCCCGGCTGCTGCGGGATGCGGAGCGCGGCGCGGAAGGGAAAGCCGGTAACTGGCTGGAAGCAGAAGAGAAGGGAACCTGTCAGAGGAAAGAGCAAAAGGCAGCCCTGGAAATAACTGCGAGTTAATAAGTTTCTTTCTGCGAAGTGTAAGTGAAGCCAAGGAGTTTCGTTGCAGCCGAAAAGTTGTGCGGAGTCGGTGGTGGAGTTGCTCCTGGATTCCCTAGGAAAGAAGTTTGCATGTGTTGCTGTTTCTGTGCAAGTTTAGGGGTTTATTCGTGGCTGTTGATACGGAGGAGGATTGTGATAATACAGAAAGACGTGGATGACCTTTAAGCATTACTGTGACTAATACCAGCTTAATCTTAAATGGAGATAGCTGGGAGAAAAGCAAGAAGGGAGACCTCTTGGCTATCGAATGCATATCAGCTACTGAAGTGATGCTCTTGTGAAGAGAGAGGTGGCAGTTTTGCAAGACTATAGAACCTTATATGCCATCCTGCTAAATATTCCACAGGTGCACAGCACCTGCGTTCAACAGGACTGGACCGGCATAAAGCAGGGCTATAAGGCTGCGTCGTTCCTTATTTTGGAAAATGTCAGGAAGAGATGGCTTTAATGACTGCAGCAGAAGGATGGTTGAGGGAGAGTAAGAGTACTTGCAGAAAGTATCTTTATGCCAGTGGAACAGCTCTTTAAGTTGAACAGTGTTGCCCTGAGGGTGGGGGCAGAGAAGAAATATAAGTAGACTAGCTATGAATAAGCTTAGTGTAGGTGTTCAAAGGTTTCTGACTGAGCAGTTGCACTATTTGGTGGGTTTCTTTGTGAAATAATCTGATTTTAAGGGTGTATGGCAGTCTTCAGTCATTAAGATCATGCTAGTGCACATCCCTGTCTTCCTGGAAAAAAAAAAGTGTATGCTACTTTCATGCACAAATACATATTGGAAAGGGGAGGGGGGAAGCTGTTTTTAAACAAAATGAGTTTCATTGTCAATGCTATTTTACCTATATTTTTTGTGGAGGAAGAGCCTTTGTTATGTATTTGTGCATTACTGTATTGCTTGTCCATGAATATGTCTTCTGGAAAGTGAGGTCATACAGATATTGATTGATTCCTGTACGTGTGAGCAGCATCTTAGTTGTTAGAAGAAGAAAAAAAAAAACAAACCCAAACATGAGCAGTCACAGCTTTTTCTTAACTTGTCAGAATCTATCTTCATACAGCTGCAGTTCACTCTGTACAAGCTGTAACACTACATTCTTTTGTTAAAAATTACACTTAATCAAAGTAATGATTCCACTGCTTGGTAAACCAGACTTTGTTTGTAAAACTGATTTATCATTTTATTACGTGTTAGGTGATTGATACGGATGTTATATCAAAAGTTAGTTTAATTAAATAGTGCTAAAAATGATCATAGAAACTGCAATTATTAGAAGGAAAATTGAGGCTCAGACCAAGATAGGAGATTCTCCCCGATCTACCAAATAGTTAATCAAGGTCAGGACTGTGGCATGTATTTGGTCCTGTAGGCAGGAAATTATCTCTACATTGTGGATTAAAAAGACAAGTCGTAAAATGGTAAGTATGCAGTACTTCTAAGTGGAAGTCAGGGCCTTTGACTGGAATTCCCTGGGAATGTGATCACCAGTAAATGTTTTCTTCTTTTAAGGTAGAAGGTATTTTAAGAAAATGTGATTTAAGTCCATCTGCATCACTTGGCTTTTCACATTCCTGTTAGGGTTCCTGTTGACCTCTTACAAAATACCTTTGTTTACTATGTTTGGAAATACGATTTACTATTTAAAATTGTGTTATTTGGGGAGCTTTATCTTTTTGAAAAAGATTTCACCCATAAAAAGTTTATTATCTACGGAAGGGGATCCACCTTAGGCAAGGGTCAGCCTTTTCTAGGCTTCCAAAGCTGCAGAACTTGGAAGTGTGAAAGTCTTAGAACTTCAGCAGAGATATTGGACAACTCTTGGGCAACTCTCCCCTGTTGTCCTTAGAGAAAGCAAATTGAGGTTAAAGGTAAGCTTGAGTTGTTTCTCTAACTATGTCAGAAGTCCAACTTAAATGCTTTTGGTCTCCGTTTGCTCCAGTTCTGGAATGGAATTCTTGAGTTTTTGTAACTTCAGTCAGAATTGTTGGTTGTATCTAGAAGTAGAAAAAACAAAAGGCTGAGTATGATGTTAAAATGATTGCCATTACTGCATGCGAGTAAATATATCATCACTGTGTTTTGGTGGTTTTTTTTCTAGCATGTTCAGAGTTTTCCCAGAGGTCCTGTGAAGAATGTCTAAAAAATGTTTCGGTAAGATTTTTAGCATCCTTTTTGGTTGATGAGAGCTTGGTGACTTTTCCACTTAATGTGAAATCATACTGTTCGGATTTCTTTGGTAGGAGGGTTATTTTATTTTTAATGGTAAATCTAGTCAAATTACCCATAATAAGTCGTTGAGTTCAATCAGTTCTTACTTAAATGGCATCGTAGAATCCATTTTCAATGTGTGTGCTTAGCGCTTCCAACTGAGTGATGTTGCTGTTGGTTTAAACTCATCTTCATTTTGCAAGCAGTGCTCAGTCAGTTAGCAGTGCAAGGGCTAGATACTGAATCTTACATGGCTACTGTGCCTTGCATTTCTTGTATGCTGAATAGGAAGTTAATGTCTCTGAAGATGCCTCAGAACACTTCATGCAGTACTTTTGGCTGAGTCAGACTGCATCAGTGCTTTGTAGGTAATCAGACATGTTCGCCTATCCACTATCTACATCAAACCCCAGGTGCTTAAGACTGCCAGGCTAGGTCACTGTTTTGGTAGCAAAGTGTTTAGATTTCCAAGGAGATGGCAATAAGCCAGACATTTAAAACAACAGAATCATTTCTGTGTCCTTCGCTGTAAACGTTTTTAGCTTCACAGTAAGAGTCATCATAACTATGCAAAAGGTGTCTGTGTCTGCAGAGCAGAAGAAACTCCATATTTAAAGTGAGAATTGGTCTCAAATTTTATCTTCAGATGTCACTCAGACATTTCAGCAGTCTTGAACTTATATAAGTTACTGCAAAACTTTTGCACTAGGGAAAAATTGAGAAGTACCCAAACTTACCTAGTTTATGTATCTTTTGGCTTTAATGAAAAAAATACTAATTGCGTTGTACTGATACGCTTATTGTGTGTTGTCAGACCTGTGTGTTGGTCATCATCAGCACGTAAAGAACTCTTTATCTTCAAAAGTATGAAATAGGAAGTGGAAAACAGTGAGGATGAAATGTTCAGCAGTAGCATTGGTGTGACTGTCACTTTAAAGTGCTACCACTCCTGCTGCAAATACATGAGCACAACTTTTCTTAACCTGAGAGCTATGTGTTCACCTTGTGACAGAAATAAATCCTTTAGCTCTGTTTTGGCACTGGATGCTAAACAGAGTTACAGATGTGTTACTTTCAGAATCTACCAAACCAATGACAGTGTCCAGGTTAGTTTTGGTGACAGAATGATGAACAATTTGGGGCAATTGCTTCAATAGCATTAGTGTTAACCTTGAAGAAAGGAGTTTAGGCTTGATTCAGACAATTTTTACATACATTAAAACAAAAAAAGGAAAGGCTTTAGCATCTTAAAAAAAAGCCATTAGCATTTGTGTGAGCAAACATGTTGTCAGCCAGCATCTGTGATTAAAATTAAAACTGAACAGGGCAAGTTTTCACAAAGATCAGTCGACCTTAATTATTTTTATTGATATGTCTTTATATGTATGTTTAACTTGTGCAGTCTACCAACTATAAAACACAAGTACATTTAATTTTCTTCACTTTTTTTCAAGAGATCAGTATCTACTACAAACTATTTCCTTTGTATTTAACAGTTTCTAGCACTTTAGAGCAAGAAAACGGACTTTGTGGAACTGAAGATATACAACAAAGATGATTTGATAGTACTGTTAGATTAAAGCATAGTTCCTGGCGGAGCCCTTTCTGTTATGAGTTCTCAAACCCCTTGATCTGTCAAGGATCCTTTTTAATATCATCCAAAACTTTTTCATGGCTTGAATTGTGTGGTAAAGGAATTTTTAAGTAGTTAATTTAACAGAAGAAAAACAAAACTTAAGCTTGATAATTGGTTCTGCTAAAAAGCAGAATTTTTGTGCTGTTATTGTAACTATGTGTAAGAACTTTAAAAAATATACTGATATGTAAGTGTGCACAATTGAAGTACCCAGTGTACTTTGCAGTGCAGATTGGATAAAGCTGGTACCTTTTACTACCTTGCTGGAACATTTCCTGCATAATTTTAAGGGCTATTTATCGTTTTCTTTCTTTTGATAGGAAAATATAGGGTTGAAGTAAGTTTATATTTGTATTCCTTAAAGATACAGGTGTTTTAAAATTCTGAACAGTTGACTTTGTGGTTGTGTATTTCTTGTTAATTTTGTTAATTCTAAACCCAAAGCCATGTTATCCTCAAGTGTACAGAGTACCTCAAGTATTTTCAAGCTAGTGTAAATATTTATTACCTGTAATTACAAAATGTACTTAGAATTTAGTTTGGGTTTGCTTAGAAATTGTACCGGGACTTGTGGAGGTTTTGTACTAAAAAGCACTTTCAATATATCCATTCGGTATTGTACTCACTTAAGAATTCTGTCTGTAAAGAACACTAACTTGTAAACTGTTTTTGAAGATTAATAATTTTTATGTTTTTTTTTCCTTTTGCACAGTGCCTTTGGTGTTACACCAACAACACTTGTATTGATTACCCTGTAAGAAGCATTGTTCCTTCATCTGCCTTGTGTTCTCTCTCAAATGCTCGTTGGGGAGTTTGCTGGAGTAGGTACTAATTTTACTTTTGCTAAAGAGAATGATTTACAAGTATATTTAAAGTAAGACTACTGCTTACTAGAGCTTTTTCCTGATAATTGATTTGGAAGAGTGGGGACAGGAGACAGTGGTTATGATTTGAAATTGTGATCTCTAATCTTCTGGACTTACAGATCCTTTGTGAACAGAGTTCTTCTAATCCAATGGCTTTAAAACATTTACTATATACTGAACTTCTGTTGATGTTAAAGTCTGGATCGAGAGACAGTAATGTTGGAATGTTCCAGGTGTTTTCTGTACCTAGTCAGGATTCACCTGTTTCTAAAACTATACTCCTGAGGTACAAATAAATGGGCCATTCCCTGTTAACAAGAGGCAACCATTCCTACTTCCTTTTAACGTTTCTTAAAATGTTGGGTGATATACCCAGATCCACAATTTTTATAGTATATTCCATGGCAGCAGTGAATCAATACCACAGGGATGGAGCCATCAAAAAATTCTTTAATACTAGTTTTGCTTAAACAGCTGAAAAAACCATTGTCATCTGTGGATGTTGAAGGCAATGGAGTTAAGGTTAACAAGGAAGCTGCAGAGTGCTGCTGTAGGTTGTGATGTACTGTATGATTTACTTGTTCTTAGTTTTCCTTTTGCTTTGCATGTGGTATTAAAAAATACATCACAGTACATATGCTGCTGTAATTTGAAGCTGTTTTTGCAGTACTGTGTGTACAAATCTAAATTCAGACTAGACTTGAACAGAGAACAAATGAGGAAAGGCTTGCTGCTTTCTATATATTTGCTCTTGAACATAAGGAGCTTAAAGGACAAAAACAAGTGGGGACGGGCTATCAGTGACAATGTTAAGCATAAATTAGAAGGAAGTTGCCACAGAGCAGTGAGATGTACAGTAGTCTAATTTAGAATAGCAAAGGTAGAAGATTGCTATTAAAGTGAAGCATGCAAGTTTCAGAACATTACCACTTCATATAACCTCTGCAAACAGAGGGACTAGATTGAATCGTACAGGATGTATTTACTAATTCTTTGTTGTAATTCTTTGTAGCAGAAGGGCTCTGTGCTTTGTTTTGTAAGAGAAAGCATTTATGCTTAGACTTCTGGAATTTTGTAGGGCCACAGAAGTTACATAATTTCACTGATAAGGCACGCTTTTAAGGAAATTGGTCTTTCAATATTAGAGTAAATACTGTTACTATGAAAAGTGTAGCAAGGTTTTCTCTGGAAATGTGGTGGTTTGACTCCTACCAACAGCTTAGCAGTACCCACAGCTGCTCCCTCCCCTTGCCCCAGTGGGACAGGGGAAGAAAATAGAAGAAGAAAACTTACGGATTGAGATAAAGACCATTGAATAGGTAAAGGAAAAAGGGAGAGAGACAAATATTTAAAAAGATAAAAAGAAATTGCTTTGCCCCTCCCACAGACAGACAGACAGATTGATGTCCAACCAGCCCCAAACAATAGTCACATTGGAAGCCAGATACCTCCTCCACTTTTATTTCCTTTACCTCAGGTTTTATTGGTGATCACAGCATTACATGATGTGGAGTATCCCCTTGGGTCAGCTGTTCTGGCAGCGTTCCCTCCTGACCTCTCCGGTGTCTTGCCTACCTCCAGCGCTGCTCACTGGGACAAGCACAGTGGCACAGCAAAGAAGAGAAAATCTTGATTTTTTTCAAGCCTCTTCATCAACAGCCAGAACACTGGTGTGTTATCAGCACTGTTTTAGCCAGAAATCCAAAACATGGCATCACACCAGCTGCCATGAGGAAAGTTAACTCTCTCAGCCGCTGCCGCTATAGACATGCGTGTTGTTTTGCAAAGCAGTGGTTATTAGAATCTGCTGATAGTAGGAGTGTTCTTGACAGTCTACTCCAGCTGTAGAGATGGCTTTTAGTTTGGGCTCCCTTTGTGTTTTGAGATTGATTGTAGCTTAAACGCAGAGTGGAAACTTTGTAATGGAACACATACTCAGCAAAAAAAAAAAGTAAAAGTGCAAAAGCAGAAAACCAATTACCTTGTGAATATGGTGCTGGTGGTGCTGCTGGTGATATTTCTTTTGGCAAATAAAACAGAGAGATGAGTCTTCGCTCAGTGTTGCTGAAAATGAAGGTGAATATTGCAGCTCCCAAACTCAAAACCCAATGCCTGGCTTCACAGTTTTGTACGGAATAAGACATATTGACAGATTAACCAGCAGTGAAGAAAAAGAATGCTATAAAAGCAGTGTAATACAAAGTAGTGTCATTGTATTGTTTTTTATGAATGATAAGGAAATGAGATAGAGGAGACAGGAATGCAAACTGAAAACTGACAGTCTGTTTTTGAACTTTGTTAATCAGTTTAAAACACAATTTTTGCTTCACTTGAACAATACACTTAAAAATAAATGGAGATTAAAACTATTTTTTGTTTCTCCTGGATGGAGTGTATTTAATTGCTTGTAACTTGTAGGGAAGTAACCGAATGCGAAGTGTAGTATGGTAAAATGTGTTACAGAAGTCACATGTTCAAAATTTATTTTGCACTAGAAGCTATGTATTCATCTGTATTATAAACTGTACCCAGTAAATTACAACACAGAAGCAAAAATATTTGCAGGGATCTAATCTGTGGCAAGATCTGTGAAGGATGTGCCTTAGCCAGACAGGAGTTGATGAGATCTGTAGAGAAGTAACGGCTTCTGGCTTGTGCATGTGGGTCAGACAGAACAGACCCGCTGAACTTCACTTGCTAAGTTTGAATGTCTTACCACTAGAACCCTGAAGCAGTAAAAAGTGCACGTGTAGCCACTTTTTGTTACTGCAGCAGCATGAAGCTGTTTAATCTTGAGTTCAGTGGGATTTATGTGGGAGAAGGGAGAAGAGACAGCTTCCCTGTCCCCTCTCTCTGTCATGCTTTAAAATAGAAAGTGTGGGGGCAGATGTTTAGGTTTTATTGTCTCTGCTGGTGCAACATCTCTGAATGATTTCACCTTGTCTTTTGTTATGCCCTCGAAGTGGTGTCTATAGCTTTACTTTTATCATTCCTGTTTGCCTTTTTCTTGGGCCTCACTCTCTTCTAGGATATCAGATTTCTGATTGTTTTTTTTTAATGAGTGCAGTCTCATCCTGGTTTAGACCAGCTGCAGTTGTTGGAGTGTATGCAGTTAAAATAATACCCCTCCTGCATTTGTTAATCACTCCTTGTACACTGGAGATGACTTAGCAAGTTTTATGGAGAGTTTTGTACTGTCTCCTTCAAATCCTCTGACATGGTCATTTTCTCTTGCTCTCCCTCTAGCTGCTGCAGATAACACGTGTGCTGCTGCTGCAGCATCTTGTATAGCAGCAAAATACAAATGTGATTTGCTGGGTTTTGACTGTGGAAGTTGCACAGAATTGTGTGCTTTGGATTGTTTTTTTTTTTGTTTGTTTGTTTTTGGACACAAAAAATGCATGGGAATAAGGGGAAGAATGATCATAAAGAGAAATATTAATGGTGGAATCTAACAAGTTGAATATGTTCATATTTTTCAGTAAACTTTGAGGCTTTAATTATTGCCATAGCTGTCGTAGCTGGACTCATCCTGGTGTCCATAGCAGTCTGTTGCTGTTACTGCTGTTATTGCAGAAGACGTTCCAGGAGGTAAATACATATATTTGTTTCCTTTACTGACTTTGGGTGCTGGTCTTCCCAACTCATCTATCAACAATTTTTACTCTCCAACGTGCTAAATATCTTTTAATATGGAAGCAGCTTTTGTCACATTGCCATATTTGTTTGTGAGAGACAACAAAAAAAGAGGTGTTCAGTGACAGTGTGACACTGGAATTTATTCTTGAATGAACACTGAAGGTGATGTTATTAATGGTAGCACCACAGATGTGTTCAAGTAAGCTATTGCTTTATGCTTCTGTGTTTTACACTTCCTTATTACTTCAGTTGCCAAATAAATACTTATTTCTATAATTTCTTTCAAGACAGGCTCATAGTGCAGCAAAAAGGCACCAAGTGGGTAACAAGAAACTGAGCAACAATGTCCTGAAGCGCTTGGTATCCATGCTTTGGAGTTTGCATTAGGATTTATCAGCAGATACCAGTATCAAAGTTATTATCTGTCTCTGCCAATTCAACAAAATATTCTAAATGTAAAATGTTTTGCTCCAAGATACTAAGAGTGACTTATTTCAAAGTTAAGTAATACTGCAAAATTTAAAAGTTCTTTACATCTTGGAGGACTTGTAAAACTTTATTTGTACTGAGTTTTCTAATTGGCTAATGTCCTTTAAAGGGAGGGAAATAGTTCATAAGGACCTAAAATAGTTAAGTCAGTGCTGCCCTGTGAAGTGATCAATGTTTGTTCCGTAATGAAACACCTCAAAAGCCTTGTTTATTGGGACAGCACAAAATGCCATCTTTACCAAAGAAGTTTTAGAGCTCAGGTTTCAGGATACTGTAGTTTAAGCTAGCTCTATTCATTTTGTCCTTCAGTGCTTCCCCCATGGACCTCATTTTAAGTACTTGTAATTCATTATTCTTGTTTGAGGATGTGAGATTTTTTTAAAGATCTTACGCAGCTGTGCAATGCTTAGTGCTGACCTTCAGACCAGAGAAATGTGATACATCTCGGGCTTTAAAGAAAGGAGAAACTTATTGTAAATAACATGTCATTGTCTTTTCCCTGAGGAAGATGTCTGCACCTGTTGGGATGGTAGATAATGTCTGCCAAATATGTCCTAGGGCAAAAATTGATAATTTTTGTAGCCTTGTGCTGATAAGATCTGAAGATGTATATAACTGTTCCAGATTTTATGTAAGATCTGCCTACATCCTCTGCAACAGCACTAAGAAGGACCCTCTGTGGCTGCTGTGCCAACAAGTAAAGCTTGATTCCTGTGAAAAGAGATTTGTGCCTGGCTTCAGTCTTAGTAGCTAAGTTGTCAATCAGTACTATAACATCTAATTCTGATAGATAATTAGTTGAAAGAATTGTCTTACGCCAGGACCCCAGAGGTGTCAAGCTTATTTTTCTAACACTCACAGGATTTAAAGGTCCTGTCAGAGTGGAGTCCAGCTTATTTCAGGAGGATTTTCATCTATATGTCAGAATGTATTCTTGCATTGGAGCCCGGTATATTATGGGCTTTAAATCCACTCATTCTCACCAGGAATTATTTTGCTCTCTGCTTCTCAGTTTTAGGGGTTCGTTTTCTACAAGAGAAACTTTTAATTTTAAATAACTGTAAGAAGGAAAATGTGTAGAAATGTAATATTAATTTAACTGAATTCTTGGATCTCAGGTGTAACCTGGTTTTGCAGAAGTGTCAATATTTCTCTGGAGAGTTTCAGTGTTCAAGAATCTCTAAAACTAGTCATTATTTCCCAATAAAAATGACCTGTTGCATCTGTTTCTTGCTGCCAAACTCCTCAAGTTTATTTTTAATTCTTTAAGTGGAAACAGGAAAAGGAAAATCTAGAAAATTTGTGTCTGAACCATTACATGGATTCTGAATTACTGAGTTGTATTTAAAAAGAGACGTATGGACTGACTGAGCAGATGGAAAACTTGAGTTCAGATTTACAGTTCTGGTGTCTGTGAAATTGTTAGAGCATTTGCCATGCTGTAATTAACCACTGGATGTCACTCTTGCTTAACTTGTATGATGGTTGCTGCAGCTGTGTGTTACTGCAGCTGTTCATTTCTCTATTAGCAGGTGTAGTACTATTGTAAATATTCATGTCAAACAGCTTCA
This sequence comes from Urocolius indicus, assembly GCA_013401255.1. Classification (NCBI taxonomy): domain Eukaryota; kingdom Metazoa; phylum Chordata; class Aves; order Coliiformes; family Coliidae; genus Urocolius; species Urocolius indicus. The sequence continues at coordinate 43,530 of WBNH01000208.1, read as the reverse complement.
AATAATGCATTCAGTTTTGCAAAGTGATGGGCACCTGGGAGAGCATGGCTGGTGTACGTTCATTAATCCTGAAGAGTTGTTGTTAATTCTGTCAGAAAAAAATACCAGGCAAATAAATATTGTTTGGCACTTACTTTAAAGCTCTATAATTTTGATATGGCCTGTCTAATGGTTAAGTAGAGTTGAGCTTTCTCCAAGACAAGACACAAAACTTAAATGTCTGCGTTCACAAAGCATATCCATACCTGCACAGACCAGATGTAGTGTGTTGGCTCAGCCTTTCCCAGAGTCACACAGCTGATGCACTTGGATAAATCCTTGCTCATTCCAGAATAGGGAAGGCAAGTGCCAGGAGAGTTCATGAAGACTACTTTCCTGAGGGAAGCTTGAGATTGGATAGTGATGCTTGTTGGAAAGATAAATTGTTTTGGCATTAAACAGTTATGAAATATCAATCTTTTTCCAGAGGCCAACAATTGACTTAGCTGTGCATGTGCAGTACATTTACTCAAAAATGGGGTATGGCACAGGGGACAAATGGCAAGTAGGAGTCTGCTTCTGAAACAGTCTGCAACCTGTTCCTAAGAGGTTTTAAATTGTCATGTGGAATCTGAAGAGGACATGGCTGCAGCGAGTGAAGCATTTGAGTATAATAAAATATGAAAGGATAATTCTACAAAATTGTCGGTTACACATGTTCAGGAATGAAATTTTACATGGCTGTGAATATGTATCTGGGGCCAGACTAGAAATCGTTCCTGAAAGTAAGTCAAATGACTAAATAGTGATTGCTTAACAGTGAAATTGCTTTTTTTTCCTCTGAGCCTTTTTTTCTTTCCTTATTTCTAGTAGACCAGATGAAGAAGAGGAATGGCTAGCCAGAAAGAGAGAGGAACGGAGGCTACAGTCCTTGCAGAGGTAAATCTTGACAGCTTGATGTATAGCTACGTACTTGCTGGTGTTGTTCTGCCCTTCTAAGGAATACACGGAGTACTAAACAAAGAGACATTGTGGAATTATGCATGGCACTGTCAGGTTTTACAAAACAGAGCTTACTGTGAGGTTTATAAAGCTGACAAGGAGCCTGTATTTCCATACATAAACAGAGGCAAACAGGTTGATGCTCACTGTGGCAGGTACCATGAGTGCCCTTTCCAGCTAAGGGCAAACAGGAAGCATACGTCTGAAGTCTTTCTTGACTAGTCTCTCCTGGACTGATGCCTGTCTGTGATATGAGTTAATGCCTAAGTGAGGCTGGGATTGAGATGCAAAGCACTTCGTTGGATCCATTTGGTAACTGATCCTTTTTCTTTTAAAATCTGTCTGGGAAAGGTAAAGAAGTTGATAGGGACATACCTATTAGGTATCTTGCTCAGGAGATGGAGAACTTTGGCTCTGTTGTGATTTAGGCCCATCTAGGGACAGAACACCATGATTACACTCAAGTACCACAGATTTAAGGGCAAGGAGGGCTTAATTGCCACTTGTGGTCCAGGACAAAACAGACCAGGCTATTTGGCTTGGGGAAGAGAAAATAATTTAATCTCACACCAACTAAAGCGTAACCATAAAACCCCAAAACATAACAAACACAAAACAACACAGAATGGAACAATGATGAAGAGCACAACTTGCCCTTTAAGACCACCTTCTCCTCACCCCTCCCCTCTTCCCAGCCTCAGAGCCCTGATCCCAGCGTCTTTTTCTCATCCCCCAGCTCAGGGGCAGGGAGTGGGGGCTTTCAGTCAGTCTGTTCCTGTTGACTTCTGCCGTTTGTCTCTCCTCAGGGCAGGTGGGCTCTGCACCAATCCTCCCTGCTCCTTTGCGGGGTACCTCACACACACGGCAGCCCTGCACGGGCCTTTCTGACATGCATTCATCCCAAAGGCTGCAGCTGCTCTCTGCCTCTCGTGTGAATCTGCTCTGCAGCACGTGCCATGGCCGCCTCCTCACACAGTCTCTTGCCAATCCGGGTACACTCACATGAAGCTGCTGGTGGCTCTTGGTCCTGCCATTGCCCTCCATGGGTTGCAGGGGTACAGCTGCATTCTCACCACAGCTTGCAGAGGGGTCTCTGGTCTGGTGCTCCTCCTTCCTTCCTCCTTCTCTGACTGTGGGGTCTGTGTGGTCACCTCCATCTTGTATCACTCCTACACCTCCTCCCAAGCACTTCAAATTCCCATCTCTAAATAGTGATGGCAGAGGTGCCAGATTGGCCCAGCCGGGCCGGAGGTGGGTCTGAAACGAAGAGCGTTCCTTCAGATACAGGTTTTTATAGCTTAGTTCCCCTGGGACCTTTCAAGGCTTTTACATTATTTGTTAGATAATTTTTATAAATAGAATCATAATATCAGGTACAAGTCCAACGTACCTTTTGAATCGTATTTCTTTTAATGGTCTGTATTTTGGAGATTCTCGGGGGTTTAGCTTCAGCAAGACAAAAGTCTTAACCAAAGTAAGGCTACACTTGGAGCTGTCAGTTGTGGGTTTGAATCCCCGCAGACCGATAAGGGAATTGATCATGGATTTGTCACTTCTGATTATGTTCTCTAAATACTTGGCTAGCAGGTAACAGTGGGCACCTTCCCTGCCTTACTAGTGCCTGCCGCTTACCCAGATTGGTTGTTGATATGAGTAGGGAGCCAGGCACACTCCAGATGAGTCCTGTTGTGGAGCTTTTGCATGAAGACGTAAAGTTTCTCCTTTATAAATGTGCCTGAGAAGATGAGGCAGGTAGACAGAGATGCTTTTTTTGGTTCAAACATGTCACATTTCTGACTACACACACAAGTGGGAGAAAGTAAGATTCTGTTACCTACTGTTCATGTCTCTGAATCTCAGGATCTGGGAGAAGCATTCATCCGTTTCCTAGTTCTGAACTGACAGATTATGAAAGCAAACGCAGCAAACGTTTGCTCTGTATCTGTCAATAGTTATGGCTCTGAAGTAGGTACTGTGTTATTAGGAAGCTGAATAGATTTTGTTTTAATGGGTTAAATTGATGTGCCTTTTGTGCACTTTTACAACTGCTAAACTTACTGGCAATAGAAAAAATTAAAACAGGACCCAATGGGGACATTTGACAGAATTTTTGGAGCATGACAGTGCAAAGCTTGAATGGAGTTTGTGATTTTGGTTTTGGTTTTTTTTAGAGCTGTTGCATGCTGGTAGTTTTAAGAGGCCTGTTTCAGTTGTCTACTAGCTGTATAATAGAGTTCAATAGCTTTTGAACTTCATACTGTCTGGTTTACACAGATTTTATTTTTAACAGCACAGACTGGTTGTTGCAGTGGTGTGTATTCTGCATTTGTACTTGTTTGGGAAAGTATAAGCTTAAAGTAACATTTTGCAGAGGGAAGTTGAAAATAAGATGTATCCTAGTGTAGCTGAGCTAAAATAGCTGTTTTGTAAGTGTAATGTTGCCATTAATTTAAACCTTCAAATTGTGTCTAAAGGCGTTCTACTCTGACATAACTGTGAGCTGGTGATGCGAAGAGCATTCTTAGTTTTCTTTCATGCCCAAGACACAACATTCCTTGGCTCTATGTCAGATTTGTTTTGCAGAAAGCTATTTACATTTCTATGGGGATTTTGAGGTTGATTTATTCTTTTGGGTGGGTTCAATGAACAGTCTCTGCATGTATCCGTAAGGTTCCTGGGATCGACAGGATACAGGGACAGCCTGAAGCCAGTGGTGGGAGAAAAACAAACAAACAAAATTATTCTGGGACAACTGAAAGCAGTACTTCTCCTTTCACTGTTTATCCGAGAATAAAATGGATGCAAAATTGTTTTTACAGACATCTTAATTTGTAAGCTAGAAGTGTGATGCTCGAGAGTGTGCGGAAGGGTAAGAAATAGTTGGCCAGCTTCGGAAGTGTGATCAAGCATAGTTGTACCACACTTTTCTTCAGATAAGTGATGTTGACTTGCAATGGATCAGCAAAAAGGGAAATTTTCCACCTGGTTGTCCATTTCCAACTTGTCATAGGTGATGTTCCTTCTGTACTGCTTTTGTTCTCTTCTACAGAGAAGGGATCCTGTGAGGAATATCAACATTTTGTTGTATGCCAGAACCCTGTGCCTTGCTGTGAAATGTACATCCCTAATATTATACTACTTTGTTCAGTTACATTGATACTCACCTGTATATTACAACACAAAGGCCCATGACCAGGTGTGTAGGGGATGATTGTATACCATAACCTTTCCACTGTGATTTGTGTATCAACTTTAAATTCTTGGTACAGTTAATCTGTAGGAAGCCTGATACTTTTGGACTGTAGGATTTCCTGTGCACACAGGGAGCAAGTGATGTTGCACCAGGCAGTTAGTAACACAGAGCTAAGACCAGCTCCATTCCTGAATTAAACCCCAGAACGAGGATTGCTGGGAGCAGACTGCTGTGCCAAAATGATTGCTGTAGCCTTAGAGCAGAGCAGCAGCCAACTTTCCTGACTTGTCTCAGGATTTGGTCTGTGAAACAGAGAAACTGTTCTAATTGCAGGAGAGAGCTTAGTAGGAGCCCTGGGGTGTTTGCCCTGTTCTGAGCATGCATAGCTATTGTGCACATGGCTCAGGGGTCATGGGAAAACATGAGGAGTGGGCTACTTAGAGCAACTGGAACACCTCACTCTAACTCCTGCTTGCTTCCTGTAAGTCCATAGGAGGATGGGTTCTACGTAGCAGTCTGTAGAGCAAGTTAGTAGACTCAACAAGCCATCTGTGACCAGAAAACTGCAGGGGCAAACACTGTATTGCACTGTGTGGTCTGTCTACAACCTATGAAGTTTTCACGTAGTTTCTGAAATAGGCACATAGACAGTCAGATAAATAGCATGGTAGGAAAATAGGCACAGCATTGACCTTGTGTCTAACTGGGTTTTTTTCCTGTCTTTTCAAATGCTTTCTTATGTGGGATACAGCTACTTCATATTCAGCTGTTCAAATCACTTGGCAATGTAAGGAGAACAGAACCAGCCTGAGCTTCATTTCACATTTCCGTTAGTAAACACAAAAAACAAAGTAAGGAGGCCCAAGTTGCATAGTGTGTGACTTTTTTTTTTTGCAAGCTTCAAGATAATTGCAGCATCTGGTATTTTCTGGCTCTTCAGGTGCACAGTAAAAGTTTGCTTTTTAATTTTAAAAATTGTTTGTGTTAAGTATCCATAAAATGAATTTTAGGAAGTGCCTTTATTGAATACCTAGGTGATTGTTAGAATGAAGAGTAAGGGTAATGGCATTGGCACTCAGCTCATCTTCACAGGTACAAAACTAGTTGTCACTTGACGAGGTAGTTTGAAAATCACTGGTAATAGTAGAGTTTGCACTTATATCGAGGGGTAAGAGGGGAAGGAAACCTGGAGTTTACTTTTTGTCTAATACTGAAGGAAAACAGCAATGTTACTACATACTCGTCCTTTGTTTGACTTCATGTTATCTCTAATGTGAAAAATCATTTTTAAACATAGCATCAAGTAGTGAATCTTCTGTACATCAATTTAAGTATTTACAACTGCAAAGACACGATATGTTTGTATGTTAGATTTACATACTTTATAAGCCATTATTTATATTTAGAAGTTTATAAACTCATGAAAAACAATGAGATCTTGAATTAAATTCATTGCCAGGTATAATTTGGTAGTGTAACTCATAAGGGAGAACAAGGAGAAGTTGACAGGGAAAGAAGGGCTTGCAGTTCACTTGTGAAAAAACAAGTATAGAACTTTTTCAGCTTGCAGCAGTGGGGACAACTTGGCTGAAGAGCCAAGAATTTAGGGAAGATGGAGTAACAGCAGTAGTATTAAGAAACAGAACCAACTCAAAGACTGTAAAGTGACTTCAGCTGATCGTAATGTAAGATGTGAAGGGTGCAGTAAGCTACCTCAGGGTGGCTAATCCAGTGACTGCCTGTTCAGAATTGTCTGCTTTTTCTCAGTTGATGTATACTTAAGTCTGCCTTACTGTACAAGGATCTAGTCATGGGTGATAGGATATAACTGTAGCTGCCTGTCAGTTTGAATGTTTCACAAATACTAATGGGTTTACCTTTCAAATTTAAGTAATGTAAGGATTTTAGATGTTTCGTGGTTTGTTTTGAATAGCCTAGGGAAGTATCCTGAAGTGTTTGAGATCTGAAGCCTACACAGCCTGATTTCTTCCTACCCCTCTTTATCTTTTCTGTTTTCTGTGTTCAGGGCAGATTCCGACTGACTGCTGAAGTACTGAGATTTCAGTTGAAACTGCAGCAGTGAGTCTCCATTGTTTCAGACAGGATATGCAGAACAGTGAAGAACATACCATTAGTACTACCAGTAAAAATCCTTGTTTGAGGTCACATGGAATCACATGGAAACTATGCAGAAATAAAGACTGGCTTTATACAGAATCTCTCTATTCTCTTCCTGAGATCCCTTGTCTCAGATAATGTCTTCCTCTTATGCAACACAGAAAGCTGAAATCTTGTGATCAGGTTATCTTCAGTAGGTAAACTTACCTCCTTTTCTTTATGTTCTCTTCAACCTCAGTCCTGACTTTCCTTCTCTGTGTGAAGAGGAGGAAAGGTCATTTCATCACCCTGATTCCCCAGTTCCTCTTCCTACTGTTTGGCCAGGTTGCTGTATCCTATGATGCCTGGACTTAGTAGTAGAAAGGGACATAAGGGAGATGGGTATCGCAGGGAAACAGCAGTGGAAGGTTTTGAGTCTGTCTTGGTTTTCTCATCATGTTTTATCTGCATGCTTTCCAGAAGTGCAGTTGTAGGGAAAGGCCAGTTCAGCCTTTCAGTACTCTAGGAGGTAGGATAATTGTTTCTGAGGACACACAGGATCTGATTAGCAATATGAATTGTTTGGAGGTGGAATATGCATAGGGCAGATGGGATCTTTCCTGAATTAAGCTGTCAGTGCTTAGCAGCTTTCTGCTGAATATATGCAAATTAGAATCGAGTGGAAGTCACAACTTGTCTAACTGGGTTGAATTCTGATAATGGCAACAAACTGGTTTTGGGTTTGTTTTTTTTTTTTTTTGGTTAGAGGAGTGTTGTTTTGCCAGATTCTATGGCCTTCCCTCAAAATTTATAGATCCTGGATCATCTTAGTCAAACAGTTATTCAGGAACTTTTTTGTATGTTTTTAAACCAAGCAAAACAGATGCTGCCTTTGGGATATAGGAAGATTACCTGAGGAATGATGTTGTGATTCCATTTGAACACCTGTCACTTTTTTTTCCCCCTTCACCTTTCTAAAGGGAAGAGGAATAAGAAATTGACTCATCATATTCTTGTTTTATGTGACTAGTTAAAGTTTGGCAATATTAGATACAGTCTTGAAAACTAATGATTAGACAATGGTCAAAGTGTGACATGGAGCCGTTTCTGGTAACGGGGAAGGGGCTGTAAGGATGGCTTCTGTAAGAAGTTGCTCTCCCCAGCTCTAAGCCAGACCCACATCTGGGGCTGAGCCAATAGATGCCTCCACAATCACTTTTTCAGAAGAAGAAGCTGGAAGAGGAGGGTGCATCCTGTTCCTTCTTGTTCTGGCCTTTCTTCTTTTCTGGCTAGTGGTGGGGCAAGGAGTTGGAAGAGAGAGAGAAGCAACCATACAGTCTCCAAGGTCAGTGAGGGAGGAGTGTGCTGGTGCAGAGACCCCCCCTGCATCCTGTGGAGAGGACTGGTGAAGCTGAGATTTGTTTGCACTTCATTAAAAACCCCACATCAGGGACAGTGACTCACTTTAGAAACCATGTGCCAGGGGCAGTGACTATGCTCAGAGAAGGCTGTGTTCCATGGGGGAGATCCTGTATTTGCAGAAGCTGTAACTCTTGGGAGGAACCCATGCCAGAGATGTTCATTAAGGACTGTGTCCTGTGGGAGGGAGCCTCTAATGGAGCAGGGGAAGAATGTAAAGAGTCATCCTCAGAAGAGAGAAGCGGCAGAGCCCATCTGTGAGAGACTGACCATGTCCCCTATTCCCTACCCGCTCCAAGCCATTGAGGAGGGAGAAGGTAGAGATACCAGGATCAGTGAGCTGTGCCTGGGAAGAAAGTAGAGACGGAGGAGGGAGATCTTAAAGTGCTGGTTGCACTTTTCTCATCATCCCGCGCTGTTTTTGCTTTTTGTTCTGTTTCTTGAAGGTAGTAGAATAAAGTCTCCTTTCTAAGTCAGTACTGGAGTCTGTATTGCTGGAACCGTAATTGGCAGTGAGCCCTCCCTGCCCTTGTCTTAATCCACAACATCCTTGGTTATCTTTTTTTTTCCCCCCCTCCCCCCTCCCATTTTGCTGGTGCCTCTGCCATCCTAAGGAGAGTAGGAGTAGATGGGGGGCAGTGAGCAAGAGACTGTCATGGTGCTTCATTGCTGGCTGGGCAAAACCACAACAACATAAGTAGAGACATCCAATTTTTGTATAGTACAATCTCTTAAAATTATTCTCTGCATGAATTCCATGATGGATTTTAGAAACTAGTAGTTTTCAATTATACTTGATGTACTGCTTAAAACAGTAATACACCTTTTATCTCTTTAAAATTACTATATTGAATTAGAATTCTGAAGCTCACTGTATTCAGAGCTTCGTTTTACAATTATACTCACTGGTGGCAAGCATTAGGGAATCTTCCAGTATTGTGTTTTATGTATAGAAGAATCATAGAATCATAGAATGGTAGGGATTAGAAGGGACCTTTAGAGATCTAGTCCGATCCCCCTGCAGAGTAGGTCCACCTAGGACAGGAATATGTATATGTAGGTAGATGCATTACTTCTATATAAAAATCCAGTATTTTTTTGTGCTTGAAAATACATAATATTTTAGCAACATTGATTGGTGAGAAGTTTTGGGGAATCTTTCTGATGTATAAAACATATCTAGAAAGGTAAGATATATAATTGATAAATGGGTGGGTTGTTTTTTTTTTTGAAACTAGTAATTGCATACTAGTTTAAGAATGCTGTTGTCTTGGATGTAATTACATTTTGTTTACAGCTCAAAACAGTCTAAATGTTCTTCTGATGCCTTTGTTGTAGGAAACATGAAAGAAAACTGAAGCATGATGAAATACGTAAGAAGTATGGTATGTAGTAATCTTGTTTTCATACTCACTATCTAAATTGTTTCCTTCTTCGTAATAAAAATTCTGCTTTATGAGCAGCAGAAGTAGTCAAGCCCAGTTTCCTAATTGATGTGTGTCTTCTGTCACCTGAACACCTGATCTCATTGCTGTTCTGTACTCTCTCCCACTGGGCAAGAGACAATGTGCTGGGTGGAGTGTTTGACTGGGGTGCTCATTTAAATATAAGTGGTTGGTTTTGTCTCTTCCCGAGTAAGAGTACTGATTTTGGGTTGGGTTTTTTATTTGTTTGGTTTTAAATGTGATAAACCAATCTAGTTGCAATTAGCCAGTAGACTTATGGTTATTGAAGGAGGACAGACTGACTAGCAGATAGCACGCATCATTTAAAAGAGGGATGGAGGATGCAGCCTAACATAGGGTTAAAATGGTTGGGTTTTCTTTGTTTTTAAGTGGAGCTGTGGTCCAGTGGAAGAATATCAGAAGACTGTAGGACCTGCTGTGTTGTACAGGAGGCTCTTATTATCGAGGCTTGTCAGTGCTTGCATTTTCCATTTGATTTCTTCATAGGGTTAATGGTGCTGTGTATTCAGAGACAGATATGCTAAAACTGTGCTGCACTTTTTATTATGCAAATTGCACTCATGTCAGAAAAGGTGATTCTAGTCACTCAAACTGTTAATTTTCATCCTCTTGTTAACTTGATTGGCAGAGTCTGGGAATGTCTTCATGAATTCACAACCTGCCCTTTGGCTGACGCAGAAGACTATCCCTGTAGGGAATTCTCTGCCTGGGGAACATTTGCAAAAGTATAGTCTTGTGCTGGAATGGAGGAAAAATTTGCAGGGGGAAGAATGTTGTAAAAACTAGAAGTATTTTTTGTTAAACATCAGTTATGAACTTCAGTCCTGTGCTGTTTTAAAGCATAATTGACCCTGAATCACAACCACAATTCAATTTCAAGAAGTTCATTTGAGTGCTTAACAACAGTAGTCCAGATTAAAAAAAAACCCACGAAACCTCAAAGAAAGAAAAAAACCCACCAACAAACAAACAAAGCCAAACAACACACAATTTTTGTGTTTCTTTTCTCCTTAGAAAAGTCCTTAGAATCAATCTCAACAGGTTTGAACCGTTGGGATAGATCTAGTAAAGAGTTTAAGGCAATGGCTGTGTCTCCAAAATGCCATGCAGCACTCTGTAGAGATACTCACAGTGTGTCAAAGCACTGCACTGGGGTTAAGTGAGATTTTGAAAGGTTGTGTTCAGGTGTATTCTGCTTGTGAAATTAGTTCACTTGTCTCTGGATGGTCCTACATTAAAGTATAGACAGGTCCCTCCAGTGCATAAATTTCAGACCTTCACAGAATGTTTTACTGGATCTTCTATATAAACTTCTATAGAAAGTTAATTTATAGACAGATTTGTTTTATTGCACTTGCAAAGAATAATTCATATTATCGGGTGTATTGATTTGAGGCCTGGATTCTCATAATTCACTTTTGTCCTAAAGAAAAACGGAACTTTTATGTGAATAGTTGGCACATCCTTTCAGGATGGACGTAACTGAAGAAAAGTAAAAGACAAAATACATATAAATTCTGAAATCCCTAAATATTATTGCTGCTGTATATAGTTTATATTCTGACGACATCCAGACAAATGATTGTCAAAATAATTTGGTGATACATGATAGAATAAGCCTTGCTATAGCCTCGAATCTTCTGTCTTTATTTTTCACTGTCTCGTAAATACATATGTTAGCATATTAAATGTAATGTAATAAAAATTGCCTCAAATAATTATGGAGACAGTAGGTAATTTTACACTCTTACACATTGCAGAGAGGATTCTCAGTTAAGTAGGCATGGATGAGTGGCAGGATGACAATGACTTTGTTAACCTGACTGGGTAGATTAAGACGGATCATCATGCCTGAAATGTCAGTGTTTGGTTGGCTTTAAGGGAATGCCGTTTCCCATTTCATCCACTAGCTTTCCTTACCCCATTTAAATGGTAATTACACATTTATAATGCATTGCAGGTGTCACTCTAGCCACAGTCCTTTGGGAGCATTGGAAGCAATAGAGAGCTTTAGCAACCAGGAATACACACTTTGAATTGTTGCTTTGTTGCACAATTTGATAGTATTTTTCATTTGCTCACAGACATGAATGCAATATGATTACACAAATTATAGGTTGACTGTTAGAAAATGTTAAAGTAGAATTCAGAGAACTTTGCAGTTTGTGAGGCATACAAAGGAACTACAGTTTAATCGCTGCTGCATTTGCTGCTATTATATGTTCAGTACAGCATTAGTGAGAAGCTGCTTTATTATTTATTTATTTATGTGTTTCAGGGCTTTGCCTGGCCTTAGTGGAAGGCTTCTTTCTTGTCGTTTTTACAAAATTATTGCCTTTCATGATTCTGGGCTTCCACACAGCTTGTTTCAGTTCTGCAAAGGTTTTGATCAGCTAATTTAGTAATATGTAATTTTTATATTCACTAGTTCGTCACAGTAATTGTTCTTTCTGGTAAAGATAGATATTTTGTCTTGACTGCTTTTAGTATTGTGAATGTAAAGCAGAGAAACCTTGTATTGCTATGCGTGTAAACATATGCATAAATATATTTAAAGTTATTCAGTTTGTGAATAGAGTTGTTAACCCGGGGGTTATAAATAAAGAGGAAAAGTGTAATAAGGGGTGAAAACACATAGCAAACTAGTTCATTTCTCTTTTAGCTTGTACAGTCCCTTGTAAATATTTGAATTCTGAATTCTATTTTTGGGCAATGCTGATACGCAAGAGTCAAATCTCAGTGACTGAGAAGCTGAAATGCATTGGCTGGAAAGAGGTATTACTTTCTTATAATTGCTTTGTCATTTCATACGTATGAGGAGACCTGATTTCATACAAGTTAATGAAAGATACTTGACCACTGTACCTTTCAAATTTTTGAGCGTTTCTTAAATCCTGCTAAGTAGGTCAAATATCAACCTCAAAATCAGAGTAAATAGAAGTAAGATGTTAAAGGTTTTTTTTTGAAGTGCCCTGTGTGTCAATATTCAGGTTCATCAGTAACATGTAGTGGACTTGATTGCAAGCAAGACTCCTGAAGCTATGAACTTCTAGCTTCTCTGAACCTCTCAGTGTAAATTACAAGTTGGGTACTTGTACTTCATGTGAAATGGGAAACAGTTGAGAGAAAGACAATGCATGTCGGGTTCAAGGCAGCATGTGAGCATCACCTGAACCAGACATGCTATCCAATTAGCATAGGCTTGCAGCTTCTCTTTGAGTGCCAGTGGCTAAGAGCAGCTGTGGCAGCTGACGGGAGCTTTTTGTCTTGCTCCTTTTTTTTTTAATATGTCTCTCCAGATTGTTTTTGTCCTCTTACTGGAGCCTGAACAAGTTCTTCAGTAGGAATTGGTGCAAGTGATGAGATGCTCTCTCCCTCCTCTTAATGTAATCTTATGACATACTTAGAATGCCGAGGATTAAAGAAATTTAGACACTGGATGCAGATTTGAGAGCAAAACTGAGAAAAGCTCTATCAGACATTGTAACCTTTGTCGTTATCCTCATTTGGAACGAGAGCTTTCCATTTCTCTTGGAGTGCATTCTTTCCCAGGAGATGAATTTATGAAGTCACAACCAAGAGTACTCATACTGGATAGACCCATATTTCAGACCTGTTTTAATTACAGTATTGTACAATAAAACAAATGAGAGAACTTCAGGTTAAATGTACTAAAGCCTGATTGGTGGTAATTAGATCTGTTCATTCCCAAACATCATTCAATAAAATGAAAGTGAGTATTGGTGGAAATGGCATTTGCAATGACAAGTAAAAATTACACATTGACTTGAAAGCTGAGGATTAGTTACGTAAAACGGCTTTTGGCTGAATGTTTTAGCGTGGGGCAGATAAAAGTGCATTTGCTTATCTGAATGGTATAGGAAGAGTTTATCAAAGATCTTACATTGTCCTCTGATTAATTTGAAATTGGCAGTACTGAATGTAGAACATCATTTTCAGAGGGTTTAAGCTGTAAGAGAACAGTGTCTAGTTCTTCCCCTGCTCCAATACGGGATCCCTCCCCTGGGACACAGTCCTTAATGAACTTCTCTGATGTGGGTTCTTTCCAGCAGCTGTGGCTTCTGCAGATGCAGGGTCTCTCCTTCGGGACACGGCCTCTTCTGGGCATAAGTTTAATGAGCTGCTTTGTCGTGGGTTCCTCCCCACAGTTAAAGCTTCTGTGAATATTGGATCCCTTACGTGGGACACAGCCTCCTCCGGCCATAGTTTTAATGAAGAGAATCACTACCCCTGGCTCGGGGTTTGTAAGTGATTGGGTCCCTCCCATGGGGCACGGCCTCCTCTGGCCATAGTCACTGTCCCTGGCTCAGGGTTCTTAGCAAAATGAGTCTCTGCCCCTGATACAGGGTCATTATCAAAATGAGTCTCTGCTGCTGATGCGGGGTCTAGAAATGCAAAAATCTCAGCTTCACCAGTCTTCTCCGCAGGATGCAGGGATCTCTCTGCTCCAACACACCTCCTCTCTTTCATCACTGACCTTGGGGTCCGCATGATTGCTTCTCTCTCTCTTCCTACTCCTTGTACCACCACCAGCCAGAGAAGAGAAAGGGACAGGAGAAAAAAGAAACAGGAAGAAGCCTCCTCCTCTGGCTTCTTCTTAAAAAGTGATTGTGGAAGCATCTAATTGGCTCAGCCCCAGAAGTGGGTCTGGCTCAGAGCTGGGTAGAGTTTCAAGCAACTACTTACAGGAGCCATCTTTACAGCCCCTTCCCCCTTACCAGAAAAGGCTGTCATGTCAAACCATGACAGTGTCAAGTAAGTGTCTCGAATGAAATATTAGACAGGCATAATACACACTTACCAGAGTGTATGTATAGAGAGAAGTTATGCAAGCAAAGTTAATTTTATCAGGGAATCTGGTACCACGTCTTGCTACTTTGTGGAAAAATATTTCGCCTTGATTTCTGAGTGGAACTTAATGATTGCAGAGCTTATGCCCTGCCAATTGTCATAAAAATGTTAATTTCTAACACTGATGCTAATTTTCTGTAAATGTTGTGTAGAATGTGTTTTGTATTTGGAAGGGGTGAAATACAGATTTTCTGCATGCCTTTTTGAAACTTGGACTACTCAGTCATCTTTCAAGTGACTAAATACATTAGGATCCACAGATCCTAGCTGCTGAAGAACTAATATGTCTGGAGGGAGGAAGAAGTGGTGGTTGTGGTGGTCTGGAAATAAATACAGAGAAGAAACGTTTAGTTTAGGTTGGGATTATGTTAATGCAGAATTGTTAGCTGAAGGCAGTAAAAGTTGAATGGTAGGCCAAGGATAAAAGCTTTAATTGTGTGTTAGCTTACTTGTTAGATGGAGTGGACTTGACAGCCGTTCCAAATCTTTAATCTTACCTTCCACACATTTAAATAGAATTTAGGATGGAACTGCTTTCTCAAAATTAAAAAATATAAAAGATCTCAAAATATTGTAAATAATTCTTGACAATATTGGCATCTAACCACGTTCTTATTGCACAAATGCTTAAAAGATGATTTTTTTTAAAGCAATTGCAGAAGGGGGTAGCACCTCTTGACAAAAGTTGCTGTACCAGGTAAATAGACTGAATTACATGTTACCTGCTATCATGAAGCTTCATAAATGTGAGTGTCTTACCCTTTCTTTGATAAGCAAAGGCCCTCATGTATGAGGGCTGGTTTTGATTTTAACATTTGACAGATTGATTGCTTGTAATCTTATAAGTTTGAGTAATTACAAGATTTTTGAACTCTTGCTGTGGTTGTTTAGCCTTGGCTGGGTGTCAGGTACCCACCAAGTTGTTCTGTCACTCTCCATCCTAAAATGGACAGGGGAGAGAGAAATATAATGAGAGATTTGTGAGTTGAGATAAGGACAGGGAGATTGATCAGCAACTATTGTCACTGGCAAAACAGACTCAACTTGGGGAGATACGGTGTCATTTATTAATGAACAATCAAAACAGAGCAGGGAAATGAGAAATAAAACTGAATCTTAAAACACCGCCCCCTACCCTTCCTTCTTCCTGGGACTCTCCTTCCTCCCCCACGCAGGGGGATGGGGAATTTGGGTTATTATCAGTTCATTACAGATGGACTTTGCTGCTGCTGCTTCTCAGGGAGAGGCCTCTTCACACTTCCCACTGCTACAGTGTGCGGTCCCACACGCGGGGTCCTCTATGAACTTCTCTAACGTGGGTCCTTCCCAGGGGATACAGTTCTTTGTGAACTGTTCCAGCATGGGGCCTTCTACAGGGGCAGCTCTTCACACACTGCCCCAGTGTAGACCTACAGAAAGAACAGTCCTTCAGGGACAGGCTGCTCCAGCCTGGGTCCCTCACAGGATGACAAGTCCTGACAGCAAACCTGCTCTGGTGTGGGCTCCTGTCTCCCCATGGGCTCCCAGGTCCTGCCAGGAACCTGCTCCAGGGTGAGCTTTCCATGGAGTCACAGCCTCCTTCAGGTATCCACTTGCTCTGGTGTGGGGTCCTCCATGGACTGTGAGTGAATCTCTGCTCCCCCATGGTCCTCCATGGAAGACAGGGGCACAGCTGCCTCATTATGGGCATCACAGGTCACAGGGGAATCTCTATTCCAGGGCCTGGGCACCTTCTCCCCCTTTCTCCACCAACCTTGGTGTCTGGAGAGATGTTTTCACATTCTCATTCTCTGTTGCTGCTGCAATTTAGCAACTGTGCAGCAACTTCTTCCCTTTCTCAAATACATTATTCACAGAGGCATTACCTCAATCACTAATTGGCCAGGCCTGGGTCAACAGCAGATCTGTCTTAGAATTGACTGGCATTAGCCCTATCAACTATAGGGGAGTGTTCTGGCAGCTCTTTGTTTAAAGAAGCCACCCTTATAGCCCTCCAAAACAATAATCAACAAAATAATCAACACTAAATAGTTTTGCTTGGTAGGCAAAAGTGTAGACTGCCTTCAGTGCCATTAGCTTTTGACTTTCAGGTAGAATAGTAAACGTTCAATGCCTGTATGTGAGTGCATGTGGAAGAGAGATGCAATATTAAAAGGTCTGAGGGGAGTTCTTAGAGGATTTGGCAGTGACTAGTGTAATCTTTCTCTTCCACTATTGCAGATCTGAACATTTGTGAATGGATGTTGTTAGGCTTATCTGTCTTCTGCCTCCATGCCCTAAGTAAATGAGATAGAGAAGAGTTCAGGCTTGCCAGACATCAGTATAAAAGTTTTGGTAGAAAAGATAGCAGTAGTGTTCCTGTTCTTTCACAGCAAAAGGTCAAGTTAACTACTTTCATTAGGCACTTCTGCCAAGCTCAAATCTGTTGTGAGGTTTAAAGGCTCTTTGGAATAATGGCTGTATGGAGCAGTGATTGCTCAGCTAACCCTTACAGAAGATGGTATGCATATCCACTCAGTGTAACTGGATGTCCTTGCAATACTTACTCTGATAGTATTCTGGCAAAGTCATTAAGAACCTTCCTGATGGAAACATCCTATAGCCTGGATTAAGTGATGCTCTTGTTCTGGTCCCCAGATCTGGGTTTTAGTGCATGTAGAAGCGACCTTCATTAGTTCTGAGAGATTATTGTCCTGTTGCAAAAATGTTGTAAGTGGCTGAATGTGACAGGTGGCTGTTTATAATTGAAGTACAACTAATGCAAAATAGCAGCACCTTACATTTAAAAAATAATATGATCGTATAGTAACTTGAATTTATAAACTGGCCAGTCTGAATCTGTTCTTGAGCCATCTCTGTGCTTAGATTTTTGCAGACTTGACTGTCTCACAGATGTGTTTTGTAGGGTATCTCTCACAAATGGTAAATGTTTTTTTTTTCCATAAGAGTTTTTCATAGAGAAATGTCCTTTCCTTGCTAAATTGAGAAATACCTGTTCATGATTATTCAGTAATAGAGCAAGTGTTAAAAGACAAGAATTGCCTTTTGACTTTGTTATATGGAGTACCTGCTACAGTGAGGTCAGTAACTCAAGGTGTTTTGGTAAGAAAAATGATAAATGCAGTCTTCTTTTGTTTTACAGGTCTCCTCCAGGATTCTGATAATCCCTACAGCAGGTTTGAGAATGAATAAAGCTGAGCATCTTCCACTAGAGCTGTAACTACACAGTACAGGAAGATAGCTTGTTTTTGTTTGCCCTTTGGGCTCTTCTTTCTTTCACCAGAGGTTTTGGTTTTCCTGGTTGTAAAACTACGACTGGATAAAGACTTTATGAAATACAGTTTTCTGTCTATATAGAGCTAATTTCTCTGTAAATGCTTTTGGTTCTTGAAATGTTTGATTTTCTTTTTTTCCAGTGGCATTTAAATGTGAAATACTGTATTTCCTCTTCTTAATACTGTATTTTATTACTTAATGTAGATGGCTAATAGTCACACTCATATGTTTGAATTCAGTCTTAACTGCCACCTAGAAGAGTTGTTCCCTTGTTCTTAAATAAAGACTTTTTTTTTTCCCTGCTCTATCTTTTATAAAAGTCAAAGGCAACATTGAAGCTCAGCTTCACCCAGCAGAAACAGCTGATGCTGGTATTGATGAGAAAATGCACCAGGCAAATTCTGATGTGCTACCGTAATGTGAGAATGAAGTTGAGTTGTTTTGTTTCTCAAGAAACATCTTCAAGAGTGTCATGTCTAAGGATTTAGAGAAAGGAGCATATTTATCTTCAAGGAATTCAGCTCAGTTATGAAAATGTTAATGTGTGCTTTGAATGTATCACTGATGTGGAAAAGTAGAAAAAAATGGAAGAAGGACATTTTTGAAAGCAGCATAGGTTGTTTTGTGGCTGATTTTAAGAAGAAACATCAGTCTGTGTGAACACTGTTGTTTTTTTTTTCTGTAAGCTTAATGTGTAATTAGCAAAAAAAACCCTAAAACAAAAGTTGACAAGGTTCTGCAGTTCACCAGGGTTGACTCTGGTCAGCAGCTAAGCACCACTCAGTTGCTGGCTCCCTCCCTACAGTGGGATGAGGGAGAGAATGAGAACAGCAAAAATGAGCAAACTCTTAGGATATGATAAAGATAGTTTAACAAGTGAAGAAATGGAAGGTAGGAGGAACAAGTCATGCAAAGACAATCACCACCTCCCAGAAGCAGACCTCTTCCCACCCTCAGTTTTTGTTGCTGAGCATGATGTATGTTGTGGAAATACCATTTTGGTTGATTCTGAACAGCTGTACCAGCTGCCCCTCCCAGGTTCTTGCCCATCACTGGCCTACTTGCTGGTGTGGGCAGAGTGGAGAAAAATGAAACTCCACTGCTGTGCCAGCACTGCTCAGTCCAAGCCAGAGCTTGGGTGTGATGTCAGCACTGCTTTAGCCTCACAGTCCAAGCCAGAGCTTGGGTGTGATGTCAGCACTGCTTTAGCCTCAGGTCCAAAGCGAAGTACTGTATGGGCTGCTGTGAAGAAAGTTGCCTCCATGCCAGCCAGACCCAGTACAGTAAGAAACCAGTATCTTCTTTTAACCTTTTGTTGTTGTTTCAATATTTCCATAATGTGATTTATTTTCTGTCTGTCTCTTCATAGAGGTGTTTTCAGAGAGCATGTTTAGTAGCTTACCAATGTGGTGCAGTCTGCAGTGAGCCTTCTCTCTTGACCAGTCTAATGCAAGTTCCCATTACTCTGTACATTTTCAATACTTTCCCTTGTTGTATATTATCCATTAAAAAAATACAGTATTAAAGGTGTTCACTTTATTTTTATCAACATTCCTAAAATAAAAGCTTCAACATCTTTAATTTAGTTCTGTTTAGTCCTGTTGTTCCATACAATTTTAAATTAGCTTGGTATAGAAGTGACCAAGTATGAGTTTGTGAGAAAGGAAAGGATGCATTTTTTGCATTTGCTGTTTTTCTGACATAAGAATAAAACCTTAACAGCACATATGTGTGGTGGGAATTGAATCTTGCCTGTGGGTGGTTATATGAATTGCCATTCCTTCCAGTGCCAAAAAACTGCCTCTACTTAATCTTTAGTAACTATCATTTATCACTGATTTTTGGTACTGTGTTCACTTCCATTCCTTCCCCATTTTTAGCTCTGAAAACAGTTTCTCTGTATACAGTTTCTCAAGAGTTTGTATAAAATTGCCTCACAGTTCATGTATCATGTTTTAATTCGTGTTAATGGTATCATGGTCCAATTCTCCTTTTTTCTTAATTCATATTTAGCACTTTATTAATACACACTGCATAACTTCATATGTTTCTTCATCTGTCAGCTATTGTCAAGTCTGAAGTACTATTCAAATGGCTGCCTTTGAAGAATGATGGTCTGTTGTAAAAGTGAGTTGATAGTGTGAAAATAAAACATGCTGGTGGTTTTCCCTGGAGATAACTTTTGCAGAAATGAAGGTCTGCCTGCTGTCTCACGACCCAAGTAGTGACATTCCTGACTTAATAGAAAAGCATTTTTCTTCAGCACCTGCTGAAGAGCTGTCACGTAGATGAACAAAAGGGGGAGGGGGGACAACCGTTTTTACAGTTTCAAAGATGGTGAACTACTGGGAGAACTGAAACATTTTGGAAATAAGGAATGGGTGCTGCATTTCTGGGGAATAGTTTTGTTACATTTAAAGAGAAGGCTGGGTGAAGTCCCTGCAGTCTTACACACCATGTTAACTTGGCATTCTCAAGCCACAGTTGTGGCATCAAAAGGTAACAACTGTGATTACATCTTAACCAGATACTAAGCATTGACTTCATACTGTAGGCTGTAATTTATATGAAATGTCAAGCTGGACATCTAGTATAATTTGGCTTGCACAGTTAAAGACATTAATCAGACTATTGCAGACAGCAGCCTTAAAGCTTAATAAAAATGCAAAAATCCCCAGACTTTTCAGATTATTTAACTTTTTTTTCCTTACGTTCATTGAAGCAAGTAATTGGATGGAAAATATCCTTATTTCAGTATATTAATTGCAGCCTTGTCTGCTTTCCTGTGTGTCAGTATTTCTTACTTCTACAGAAATACTGTATTTGGCTTATCAATAGAAAGGTCGCTGGTCTTCATATTTCTGTGCAGCCAGAAGTAACGGGGAAAACAGCATAGAAAGAGATAATGAGTCTTTGGTTCTCAGGTTTGTGAACAAAGGCATGTACCACTTGCAGTATGAGCTTCCCTTCCACACTTTTTCAACAAAAAGGAGAAGGAATGCAACATATACACAAAATGAAAATAGGGAAACGGCATAACCTAAGCCTGTGAGCTATAATCTCTTTGTTTAGTTATCTGTTTAGTTTATCTGTTTTCCCCTTTGATTCATGCTCTGTTCTCTCCTCTGTCTTTGCACTTTTTATTTCACAGGATTTTGCTTGTTAATTTTAGTAGTGAAGGTATTACTATCTGAGAAGAGAAGCAATCATGGAAATGAAGAAGTTAAAAGATGTGTTTATGTTTCCACAGAACAGAACTTCCAGTCCTGAAAACTGAAGTGGATCAGCTTTAAGAGTAATGTTGCTGGGTGTAATTTATTTATGTGGAGAATTGTAATGCAAGAACGTACTTGTTGCCACTTCTGAAATATTGGATTTGATGATGAGTCCATTAAATTATCTGCACCTTGTCTTGCTTAATTGTTATTTGATTATTAAGTGGGCATGTGGAAATAATTTTGAAAACCAGGAATTTTTCAGTTATTTTTTTCTTACAGTGTCTTTTTTTTGGACTTGGCGTGTCCTATCAAAAAGTCTGTGCCAAACTGCAGTTTCTTATTACACTAAGTGTAATGAGGAGTGGCTCTGAGCTGCATGCCAGTGTCCTGCAACCCTAGGATGCTTCCCACTCACCTGCTAAACATGCAGTTTTCTAGATTTTTAGATGATCCAGAAAGAAGTGAGAGAGAATCAGACAGCATGCTTTTCTTCTTCTCCTTCTTCAGAGTGTCGGGCCAAAGAAGAACAGAGACAAGAAAGAGGTGCTTTGAGAGGAAATGATGGGGAGAGGATCAGGGTGGGAGTTGGTAGTCTGGGGGAATGGTGAAGTTGGCAGCAATTGCAGATATCTGTGGCCCCAGTCTCTGTCTCAACTTGATCACCTTCAGTTTGGGGGCTCTGATCAGCCAGCACCTCTGACTGCCCTGTGCTTTAGCGTGTGAGTGAATGTTTTTCAAAGTTTACTTATCTTGTTTTTCCTAAGACAGTAGGGCCAAGCTTGGCATCCACTGACTGATTCCATTCTGTTGGCCTGGTCCTAGAACAGTCTCTTGGAGGAGGCGAAATAGATGGAGAGTGGCTTTTTGTCATTGAAGTATCATTATCTAGAATATTTGTAAAGCTGAGTTTCTGCTTGCTGACACTCAACAAAATCCTCTAAGACTGTTCCCGAAATGCTGCTTCACCAAAACTTGGAAAAAAGGTCACAATTATGATACCTTCAAACACAATCCAAAACCTATAGGTCGTTCATTTATTTTAATGACTTCACATGGTTTAGCCTCAACTGTAGCTGAGCAAACACATTCAATCTTTGTTGTGGCATCAGTAGGGTTTTGGACTTGGCATGAGAGAATGAAATGTTTAAATGTTTAGAAGCGTGCATTGACTCTCAAGCCCAGAGCTCTATTATGTCATCTTCCTGTCTAGGTCATCTTGTTATATATCTGGTTATGCGTGAGTTCAAGTGCATTAGTCCTCAACAACACGCTTTAGTTAGCCAAAAAAAAAAATTCTATGCTTGCTTTTCTGATGCTGAGTTCCTCCAACAGATATAAAATGCAGAGATGAGAACAGAAGTCTTTGTTCCACTCTGATTCTTTGTTGCTGAGTTAAGCCACGGTGAAGTGGTAAAGGCTGAGCAATGTGCAAGCAGTGAATAAACCAAACCACCCATGAATGGGATGTGTAGGGAGGCAAAAGGGAATAAGTAGTGGGGAAAAAACAGAGCAGTGATCAAAAAAAAGGTGTTTTCTTTTGCTCATATTTGATGAGACTTGCTTTTGTATTTTGTCATCTTAAATAGAATTAGAAATACCTATGTTATATTGCTATATCAAACATCCTCAGGTTGGTGGACTTGCTGTGTCAATAACCAGCCTTACTGTTTAGAAAGACTGGCTAAAAATCACAAACTTTCCTGACCTATCTTACAGAGTTTACAAAGAAGCTATTGCCTTACCTGAGCTTCCACAAAGCCAGAAGGGTATAAGGTAAGTCTACACCTCAAAAACTGCCAGTTGCTTAACAAGTTTATCAGTCTTCTGAATGAATGTCTCCACCATCAGTATGTATTATTAATCAAATGGAGTGGCTGTTCTCTTGCTGATAGAGCAATTGCTTCTAAACAAGAAAAAGTAATAGAGGGCAGAGTTTTTGAGTTGTCACTTTGAGTCAAGTGCTTGTGTTGCAGATAAATGGGTAATGGAGGAAGCAAAGTCACTTTGAGAACCATGTAAGCTCAAAACTGTTTGTGTATTAATGTGATGAAATGCAGGTTGAAGATAAAGTCATTTGCAGTTGGTCCAGAGATGTGATTTTTTTGGTTGTTGTTTTGTTGGGTTTTTTTTACTTTAACCTTCAGTCCACTCTTTGCAAGGAGCTCTCGTTTAGCAGCACAGCAAGAAGGATCACAAAATGTTTAATTACCCCAAGCTGAGGTGGATTTTCATAGCACCACCATTGTTGTCACAGTTGCTGAGCTAACTACATCTCTGGTCTGCATATCAAGGGCAATCCCTGCTTGTCTCCTGGCTTGAAATAGAATCAGGCACTTGGTGTTCCCTGACCAGCCCTAGTTACTTATTTCCCATACATCACTTCAGGAATAACACACACACACACTCCTCTCACTCTTGCCCTCAAGGAGAATGTCCTTCAAGCTCATGTTATGTCTTTTCCTTGCTTATTTTTCCTTTAGATGAACTTTGGCACTTTTTATAACCAGATGACCTCTTAAGTCTTCAGCCCTGGCAAAACAAGGTGTGCAGTTTGTCAAGAAGCTCATCTCCAAGGTGACAGTTTTTCCTATTGTCTTGCAAAAGTAACAAAGTTTTCTTTAATGCTGTAGTCTTTTTCCTGTATGCTTTGAAGTTCTGCTCATCTAGATCACCATGGAGTAGATTCAGTTAGCACTGGACAAATGAGACAAATGAGATCCTGACTTCCTGGGTCCTAGGCAGGTACTGGCGAGCACACAGATAAAATGTACCTAGTGAGTACGATACAGCTGACCAAAAAGTCTTTGTATTGCATACTAGAGATTACTAAAGAACCAAATTTGTCTGAAAGCTTGTTAAAGCATAGCAACATTCTTCAGAAGGGAAAAAGTAAACTGTAGGGTGTTCCAGAGATAGGTGCTAGGACTCATCCTAATCACCATGGTAGTGACATAGAGAAGGAAGCATGCAGTGAGATTTTCATGTCTGACAATGATAAAGCAGGACCAGTTGTGACAAAGCCTGTGGCAAGACCTTACAAAACAGAGTAGGTGGGCAGATGAGCCTCAGCGTGGGCAAATGTGAAATAATGCAGCTGAGGGGAAAATACCATGTCTGTGTGATGATGAACTTGGAACTGTCACCTACAGCTCAGGAGATGTGAGAATCATCACTGACAATTCTCTGAGAGTCAAAATGTGACCAAAAAACCCCTGTTGGAATACAAAGTGTCAGGAAGGGGATGAAGGAGTGTCCGTTTGCTGCAATGTGAAACTTTTTGCCTTATGAGGGAGCCTAAGGGAGGGAGAGTGAGAAGAGGCAGATGAGTGACGTTTACAGAAGTCAGAGGTGGTGGATAAGGTGAAGGCAGAACTGTAATCCCGCATTACCAGAACTAGGACACCCCCAGTGAAACTAATAGATTAGAGATGAGTTTAACACTGATGAAATCCTACTGGAGCTAGCTGCCTTGAGTTATGGTGACAGTCTTCTGAAGATATAAAAAAATGAATCATACTAACTCAAGGATAGATAGTCTTTAGTGAAAGTGCTACTAAAAACTTTGTGGACAGATAACATGGTCAATAAAATGGTGCGTCAGGGACAGTATGAGAGGAATGGAGTGCAGAGTTTGCATTTTCCCCATAAAGGGCAATTCTTTTTGCTACTGCCTTCTAAATCATTTTCTTCACAAACGCTGAGGAGCTTATTTTTAAAAGCATGTTTTGTGGCAGAGCTGACTGCTGCAGCAGACCAGCTTTGATGCTTTCTTTGAACAGCACACAGACAGAGCCAGCAGGACACCTCAGCTCACTTATGGGAAGTGAGTTGCTGATACAACTGTGCTTCTTTAATTGCAGTTACAAAGAGAGAGGAAGCACATGGGCCCATTTTGTCATGGTTGCATTTCTGGGCAAGCTAATGAAGAGCTGAGACAGCTCACTCATGCCCTCCACCCAAATGCAATACCAAGTGTAGAGCAAGCTCTTGCCAGAGCTTGTGGACAGAAGTATTTCCGTCCTTCAGCAGTCGCCAGGAGAGATCATGTGCTGTTGCTCAGAAGAGACAGCTTCTGAGTTTTAGATTTCATGGCCTCAGTTATGTCATTGAGGTTTTTTTTTTGCCCCAGGATGTGTAGCATACTTTTTCCTGGTGAGAAAAAAAGGCAGTTGTGTAGAAATCCAGTTAAGAGATAACTGCATCAAAGTTTCATGTCCAGCTAACTCTGTTTCTATTATACATCTTTAAAGCACAGAGTGAGGCTGAGGCATTGCTTTAAAATTACTAGGAGTCAGCATTGGTCCGACTTGCCCTGTTGGTTTGACATTTGAGATCCTGTTTCTCTGGAGGGTTAAAAACATAAGAGCTCTGTACTGAGGCCAACTGCAGAGATGATGCTGGAGAGCACTGAGCTCACAGGACTTGAGCCCATGGCTATGGGGGCCAGAAGAGCTAACGTGTGTGAGGAGCCCTCCAAGGATGGTGGCAAAGGTGTCCAGCAGATACTATAACCAAAATGAAGTATCTCCCTATTTTCAGAGATTTCAGTTTCACTTTGCACATTTGTCTTTATTCATTAATAGTATTAGAGGCACTTTCAGAAATCTCCCATCAGGACTAATGTTTTCCTTCTTCAAATACTGTTACACGTGTGGCAATGGAAGCTTTATACCTCCCATATACCCAAATTATGAAGACGATTAGGATTCAAGCTAATTTCTGATTTCTGTGCTATCAGAATTGGTTGGTTACTACCATTCCCATGGAGGAAAGCAAATAGATCAACACAGGAAATATCTACATACAGCAGAATCCTTTAGTCATGATCACTAAATACTCTAGGAATATCAGAAGCACCAGCTTCCAACAGACTGTAATGTGCTTGATGCTGTCAGAACATGTTAATAAATTGTTCCCCACAGCTTATCACACATACATCTGGACACCTAGGTCATATTAAGATGGAACCACAGAACTGACAAAGGAGGGTATTCAAGGACATCACAGTGCTGAGCTAGTCCCCTCATCAAATGTGGAATATGGTGGTTAGCTAAAGCTACCCTGGCTGATGATATTCCAGAGCTGGCAATGAAATAGCTCCTAGAGGAGCTTTGCAGAATCCCTTTTTCAGTGAGTTGATTTCCTGAGTGCTGCTGTGCTTTATTCAGGGATTTGTTCTGGAATGCAACACACTGCGCCATCCATGGCCAGTTTCTGAAGTCTGGATTTTGTCACTCTGTGTACGTTAATTTGTTACTCTCCTTTTCGTGTATTGCTTTTTATGTAACTCACAATAGTTCCAGTTACCCTGTATTTCTATAAATGGCATTAAAACCCTAATCACGCAATTAGAATGTGTAATGATGTTCTAAAAATTCCTATTAAAGTCAGCAAAGGAGTGTTTTAAAGAGCTTTTAATACTAGTCACTAGACAGGATAGTTGAAGAGGCACGATAGGTACATGAGGTTTATTACGTGCAGATTACATGGTACTTTCTAAATTGAACTTCAAAGGACTATGGCCAGTTTATTAAGGTAATTATATGAAAAATTACCAGAATATAATGAATAAATTAAATATCTATACAGTGTGTTATCAATCTAGTTCTAGGACTGGAATTGAACACTAAGAATTACAAGAGTTTCGGTTCTCACATATTTTCACGTTCACATAATATTTAAAATACTTCTTGATCCTTTGCTAAAGCAAATTACAAATCAGATTGAGGTAGTGGAAGACAGAAATCTCTTTGCTTTCATTTGGGAGGCTACATGAATTCAGAAATGTTTTCAGACATATTGCTGGATTTTGCAACTTCCATGACATATTCTTCAGAGAATTAAACAAGATTTTATAAACACTTGGGAGGGGGAAGGGTAAATAAATGAAACCCGTTGACTCCTTTTGCTTGCATACACTTTAAGGAACATTTTACCGTGTATTATCCTTGAGACAGTATTCTTTTCTTGCCACTCTCTATACTGTTTCATCTTAAACTATTCCAGGTTTATTAGCATGCCTTTTAGAAACAAGCATACCCTGGCTGGGCCATTCTCCTGTATCAGCAGCAAAAGAGGGCAAGGGTGAGTGGTTGGTTAGCACAGAGCCTTCATTTGCCTGAAAATGAATCACTTGCAGGAGGGAAACAATTTTCAGAAGAATCATTTGAGCCTGAGTGCCCATTGGTGAGGGAGGCCATGAGGTGCAGTCATGCAGGACCATCTGCAGCTGCCTGCACGCGGCCTGGCTTCTCTGCCTGGGAGCTCCTGGGAAGAAAAGCACGGTGCCCATTTTTCTATCAAAAGAAAAGGTGATTTTAATCTTGGATAGCATGACTATATAAAATCTGCAAATATACAAAAATGTATCAGTCAGAAAGTATTTAATGCTCCCAGGCTAGACACCACCGAATCTGGTGATCAGACAGTGCTGTGGTAGACTTTGCATCCGGGATGTGATGGAATTGTCCTACAGTGTTGGTTTTAATCACTGCAGTAGTTAATACTTTTCTTAAATGAGTAGTACAAGGGAACTGTCATTTGAAGTAGTACATAAAGACGCAAAGCAAAAAAAGAAGCTGTAAACTTATGTTTTTATTCTAAACGTGAGATTCTTTTCAGTACACCAGACAGATTAAGAAGATTTTAATTTTTTCAACTCCTAGTTGCATCACCTGATGAACTCTTGTTCTAAAATACAGATACATGACTTCAGCCAAATTAAGACAGACAAAAATACACTTAGTGAAGCATCAAAGGGTGTAATTTGGGAAGTGGGACTTGCAGCAACAAACAAAGTATTAGGTATCTTTTAATTAATTTTGAAACAGTAAAGTAAGTCTTCTGGTTCAAGAAACTCTTGGAAGATCTATGATACAAAATTGTACTCAAGTAATATGAAAGCTGCTCAGCTAGACAGAAGGCTGGATGCAGCCTGAGCTGTTTGTCATTACTGAGACCAATGTTCTTGTTGACATCAGACACAGACCATGAATCACAACAGTTGAAGTCTGTTTGAAAAGATAGATGATATTTGGACAACACTGCAGCACAGAAAGGCTAGGTCACTGCATGTTACTTCCCAAGGCCATTTTCTAAGCCTCAGTATAAAAGGTGAAAAAAATAGAGTAATGCTGTGGAATCATCTTGATTCTAGTAAACAACTAAAAAAGCACATTTGGACAACACTGCCCAAAGTTAACTTTGTTAAACGAGAGAAAATGTGCACCCCTGTACCACAGCTGGAGCTGCAGAATCCAACGAACCCTCTAAGAGCAGCAGGAGGTTGGCGTGGTTGCTGTGCCGTGGAGCACACTGGAGAAGGATCTGGCATGTAGCAATGGTTGGGCACTACAACACTGGTGGTTTGAGAGCCCAAACCGATCAACAGTCTAGAGAGAGCCAGCACCAGGAATGTCTCTGTCATGCAATAAATAAATAGTAAGGATATGTGGGAGGTACATATTGCTGCTGAGGCGTTCTTTTCTTTGCTGCGCTGCAGCTCACTGTTTGCAGCTGAGGACATCTTCCTGTTCCTTGATGGCATGTCCTTCACCCTCTCTCTCTTTCATCCTGAAGAAAGTCCAGAATATGCTCACCTATCTTCTGCTTGAGTCTTCTTTCTCTGCTGTTACTCTAGTACCAGGGAGCTTTTTGTGATGACACGGGTTATTCTGATGTACTGATTTTCTTTGTTTCCTCTTGTTCCCACTAGAAACTGGGATATAGTGTGTTAAATTTTTGTAGAAGGTAAGGTTCTTGTGGCACAGTAGCTATCTCGGAACTGGAGGAACTAGGTGAAAAGGTGGGTCTAAGGCAATAGAGATTGTGTTTCATTTAAGTGGGGTGGAGGAAGGAGGGCTTAGTGTCACGTCCTTTGGGATGCTTGAAGCACGACATGCAATTATGAGACCCTTGTTTTGTGAACTCAGGAAGCTGTTAGGACTGGATAACCCACAAACTTTTTTTTTCCCTAAAAGACATTTTTCTTAGCACGGACTCTGTCAAGCAAAGCTTTCACCAGAAAAAATTACCTGGCAGTGATTTTTGTCTTGCGAATCACTCCGTGGGGACCTTTTTCCCTGGGTATGTGCACTTGCATATATTGTGTATCACTTTTTATAAATCATAGAGAGACATCCATTCTGGATGATCAGATCTGCAAGAGGAATTTCGGAAATATTTTAAATGCTTCAGCAAGTAATGTGAGATTACATACTTTCTAAGCTCTTTCTGTGTAAAACTGAATCACGCTGATAGTCACATCCATTTTATCACATTTTATAGGTGTCTCCTTATAAAGGTGTAGTGGTTTAGGCCTGGGCAAGGTTTTTCAGTAGCAGGGGGGCTAAAGGAGTGGCTTCTTTAAACAAAGAGAGTTGCCAGAAGCTTCNCCGGAGCAGGTTTGCTGTCAGGACTTGTGATCCCGTGAGGGGACCCAGGCTGGAGCAGCCTGTCCCTGAAGGACTGTCTCTCCCGGTGGATGACCCACGCTGGGCAGCGTGATATTATAACTGTGTGGATATTGGGCTAAACCACCAGAAAAGGAGAAACAGAAAATACATATTCTGGAAAATTCTATATAAGTAAATGAAATCCTGCTGGAGTACATTACAACTGGCAATTTTTGTTCTTATATAAGAAGTTAGAAATAAAAATGGGAATTGGTCCTTGAACCACCTACTTAATTTCGTTGATTAGCTAGAGTTTAGGTACTTAATGTCAAGCTTGAGGTTCAGCTGACATGAGTGTGTACTGGGCTTGAAATCTGCGGCGTTAACATTTGATTTTTAAATTCTCAGTTAAAATATCAAAAGTTATCAACATTGAATATATTTAGTTGCAACATGGCAAGTGTTTTGGGATCAATTCATTACTGATGCAAGCAGACATATCCTGTAATAAGCCTTGTTTACATATTGAGCAACTAGAATAATGAATAGGTCAGCAAGGTACTACAACCTCTCAGTGTCATTTAATTCTGAAGTCACCAGGCACTTCTGGCTAGCAGCTGCACAGGGGTGACTCATAGGTCTTCCTGTCTGTGCCAGACTGACTTTGTTCTGCTCAGATCTCAATTTGCTTCTCTGTTAACTCCTCTTGCAAGTCCAGCCTAATAGTTCCAATCTACTGCCTTTCTCTTCTTGCCATCTTCTCACCCATCCCTCTTGGACTTGCCTCCTTGCTTCCAGCTCTGTTACCTCAAGAATACATGTTCTGAACAGACTCCTTGGCCCTTTGAGAGCACTCCCTCTACCCAGCACATATCCACAGGATTCGTCCACAATCCTGTACTTTCATCCCCTTCGTTCTTCCAAGAGTGAGATCCCAGTGGGGACTGCTGCTGTGCAGTCAAGTTAGATAAGCAGTGTACTGGACAGTACACAAGAGCAGGAGTGAAACGAACTGAGACACTATTATGTGTAATGCAGATGTTCTCCGCTGCAGCTTGTTTCTTGCTAGTTTGTATGAAAGACGCTTCATGAAAATAACTTGTGTTGTCAGCTGGCTTATAGGTCAGTCACCTCATGTTTTCACATTACTGTCGTGACAAGACTATCACAAGTGCCATAATTAGTTGGTATGCTTGGAGTCCGTCACAAGTTTACTACAGTAACCTGATCTTTTCCCTTCATAATTCTGCAGGAGGTCTCACCTTTAGGAATTTACTCCATTTTAAAATATGCCAAGGAAATTGTCACATCCTGTTTTCACAGATGTCTTGGTTCTTTAAATCTGGCAGCTTCTTGTACAGTGTGGCTTTTCCTCTTCCTTCATGAAGCTAAAACTCTCTGTCTCACAGGTTGACTGCCACAAGCTCCTAGTCTTCTGTTTGGACAAAGGTTCTTCAGTCTGCTTGCAGAATCTGTTTTATAGATCATCTTTCTAGCTTATCATCATGAGTATTTCCCCACTTTCTTTCTTTCTGCTGCCTCTCCATCTTCTGCTGCATTAAACACCCCCGCCTTTTCTTCCCTTTTAAACCGCTTAATTACATAAACTCATGCACTTCTTAACTTCTGCTGTGGCACCAACCCGTCTCTATTTAGAGTCACCAGCATTTCTTCAGCTGAATTGTCCTTAGAATGGCTTCATACATTTTTCCCTAACTCCTGGAAGCATGGCTTTTAAAAAAGCACAAAGCCTCTCTTTCTTCTTCCCCAAAACCACATCTTTCCTGGAAAACACACTCCATAGTGGCGAATTTGCTGTGGCTTGTGCTTTTGACTCATTTTGCAGAGCGTGAGTACTACTGTTCTCCAACAATCACATCTACTGTGGCAGTTCTCCATTATAAAGTTTGACTGGAGTGCTTTAGGACAGAGGCTGGATCTGTATTACCTGCATGGACATGACTTCTGTAAGGCCCCTTATCGCTATATAAAGCCCCTAAACAGCAACCAGAGCCTTCTGGTGTGCTGCTTCTACATTGTAAGAAAGACTCGGATTGAGACAGCAGGAGCACTGATATGTCCTGACTCTGTTGCAGGCTAGTAGCGAAGCAGAGTACTCAACGGTGATTTTGTGGAACCTAATTTTGTGCAGTGTTTCGTTACCACAGTGATAAGAACTAAATAAAACCATGGAATACAGTTTCTGAAACCTTCCTTCAGCAGAGAGCGGCATGTGGACTGTTTTTAACTGGCTTAGGTGCTGATTTTGGAATAGAGCTGAGTGGGAAAGAACAAGAGACGATTGAATATGTGCCTGAAGTTCACCTAGATTTTCATGTTAAGAGAGCAGATATCCATGTTGACAAGGCAGCCTTTCATGTATAATCCTTGCAAATGTTTCGTATTATTTTTGAGGGAGACTTTCCCTCTCCACAGGATGTTAATGCTCCCTTTGTGGTCTGTTCTACAGCTTTGAGCAGTCCAAAAAGGAACACAGAGAGCTGAATAAATGAAGTCCATCCACTACACTGCTCATCTAACAGGCTTCTCTAATATGTCTGGTAGTCATTGCAAATTACTAAACTAGATAAGAAATCAGAAAAAAAAAATCCAAAAGCAAACCAACAAAAAGTTGGGAAGATCTTAGAAATAAAGTTAGTTTAATATCTCAAGCTTGTTTTCACAAGATATGGGGATATAATTCTACAGGTAGCATTTAAATATTCACATAGAGAATCAAAAGAATTTGTGTGTCTCTATGTTTTCAAAATGATGGGTTACCACCAAAAGGACTCTTGCCCATGAAAAACTTCCCTGGCTGAGTACACCAAGTATCATATTTTCCCAGCACAAGTCAGTGGGGCTTTGTGTGTGCGTACAGGCACTGACCTTTGAGTTGTACAAATAGTGCTACAATGCTGATGATAGACAAGGATTTTGCTGCAAAGAAAAGTCATGATGTTACAGTAAACACCATTCAGTATTTATGAGAGAATTACATGATTCACATATACTTTTTGAGTGCATATAAATGGATCAGCCTCAGCCCTCCTGCAGTTTAATTTTGCATCATTTTCATTATAAGACTATTTGTTGAACATGTCAATGACTTCAGAACATCGGGACCTGATATCACAATGGTTGAGGACATTACATTTAAAATCCCATTTTCCCTTTTACTAGACTTTTATCAAGATTACACAAGAAAATGAGCTCGTTAAAAGGTTTTTCTACTTATTTCACAGGAGTGACATTGAGCATCAACTCCGTGTTGCTAGGTAGACAGGTGATCTTGAACTGGAAAGCATCTCGGCTCATAAATTCCTGCAAATCTGACATGCATGCTTGCACAGCAGAGTCTCTGAGGTTACGTCATTTATACAGCAGCACACATTGTAAAAGCTTTAAGTTTATAATTGATACTCATGTTACTTTGTTAGTTTGAAGTATGAGGGCTTCTGATACATTTGTGTTCATTTTTTTTCCTCTCCACTCTGTATCACACTGAGGTGTGATTTCCCTCCATCTGTGTGTACTAGGTCTGGCTAGGACGGAGTTAATTCACTTCGTCATAGCCCATGGTGCTGTGGTTTAGATTTGTGACCAAAACAATGCTGATAACATGCTAATGTTTCAGCTGTTGCTGAGCAGTGTTTGTATTGCATCAAAGCCACCTCTGTTTCTCATGCTGCCAAACCAGTGAATAGATGAGATGTGTACAAGAGATTGAGAGGGGACATGACCAGACAGATGACTCAAACTGTCCAAAGAGATATTCTGTGCCATATAACAGCATGCTCAGCAGTACAATTTACAGGAATGGCATTTAGGTAGGTTAGCCATCTTTTGCTCAGGTACAGGCTAGGCATCACTCTGCCTGTGGGAGATGGTGAGTGATTCATTGCCTTTGCATCGCTTGTTTGTTTTCTTCCTTCTTCTGCTTCTCTTTTGCTTTATCAACCTGCGGGTTTTCTGGTGGTTGCTCTTCCTTTTCTATTCTGGATGTAGGGCAGAGGAGCATGAGCAAGCAGCTGTGCAGTACCCAGCTGCCTACCAGAGTTAACCCATGACTCTATCATGGCCAAACCAGAAAGAGCTCTTACTTCCTTAGAAATGAGAGTGTATTTGCATATGCTGTCAGGAAGCTGCCTGACAGGGAGAGGAACTACAAACATCAAAGTAAAAGATGCAGTGTTCCGTCTGCATTTCATCCCTGATGAGATAAAGTAAGGACAAACCAGAAGATAAGTGACCCTACGCATTAGCACATGGTGACCATGAGAGAGTTCTGGAGATGTAAAACCACAGGTGGTTCAGCAAGTCACCTCTAACCAGCAGCCAGCTATAAGGCACAAGGAAAACCATGCTCTTCATGCCATGCCTTTGGAACCAAATGTGAGCCCTAACTCATCTCTTCTTACCTTACAGAGCAGGGTGTGGCAACAGCAGCCAGGCTGGAGAGGCAGCATCTGGGCCTGTTTGCCCTCCATTCATCATGAGGGATGCACGGCCTCTTAACAGGGGAAATTTCTACAGGATGAGAAAAACAGAGATTGAATAACAACTAGCGATAAGGCAATACACCATATGCCAGCTCTGAGAGCTTTTTGGAGAAATGCAGGTTATGACGTGGATGTAGATCACACAGGTACTTTTCTGTTATTGCCCAAGTCTAATTTTTTGCCACTAATGCATTTTGCTAGCAGAGCTTAAAGGTCACGTCCCTAAGGATACAGAACTGTTTGTGTTAACAGAGCCTGGCTTTCTCTTAGGATAAGTCATCTTGGATTATTACTAGAGGACAAGTGAAAGTGAAATTGTGGGGGGAGGCAGAGGAATGTGGGGGGGTGATGTGGCTTTACATCCATCTTCATCACCAGAGAGTCATGAAAGGATTGCTGTGTTAACAATCAACTCAGCTCCTAGCACTTGGGTCCCAGATGCTGCAGCAGTGAGAGATCTTTTCAAGGTGAGCAGACTGGCCTAATGAAGAACGTCTCCAGCCAGGGAGATTTATGAAGATCCACTTTATCCTGACAGCAAAAGGCCTGGCAAGACCATGCTCTCCCTGGAGGAGTTAGGCTGACTATTTCGATCCCCCCACAGAACTAAGCTGTTCTCCTTGGGCAAGCTGCTTGAAGCAAAAGCTTACTTTGCCCACACAATGCCAAATCAATGGCCTTTACTGCTTTCACAAACACACACTGTTTGTTTAGGTGCCCCTAAGGCTTCTAAAATTCAAATACTTGGCCCATGACTGTAACTTCAGTACCTGGCCTTTCAATAGCCCCTAGGAGAAATGGTGGGAGTGGGAGGCAGGGGGAGAGACACACACACAAACACTGGGGTCTAAACCTCAGAGGACTCACATTACCTAAAATCCATCTGTAAAATCAACAGCAAACGCCCCAAGATCTGGAAAGTGCACAGTTCTGCATTACCCTCTGAGCCACCATCTGCACCACGCATAGTGGATTTACTTTTTGTTGTCTCATCTTACCCTGCATCTGCAGTAAGGAGGCTGCTGGCACACGCTGTGCTCCAGGTCCAGGACTGCACTGCTTGTGGCTTCAAACAATGTTATTTTAAACAATAATGAACAAATTGCCAGTGCTGCTGTTTCCTCTTCTTAAGAAATAACAAACCTAACCCATGTCTGAGTGTGAAAACTTTAAATGATGAGGTTTGTTGGCTGGCATGATGCATGGAGACCATCATTTCCTGTTGTCCAGCTTGCAAGTGATATCTTGGCAAATATTTTTCTGCACTCGGTAATTCTTACATTTGCAGAGTGATTCAGCATGAGTCAGTGGCAGCAGCAGAGGTCAGGATTTGTAGTGACTTTTTACCAAAGCCAGACAAGGAAATGCTGGGGTTGTAAAGCAAGCAGATTTTTATTT
Source organism: Urocolius indicus (assembly GCA_013401255.1). Taxonomy (NCBI): domain Eukaryota; kingdom Metazoa; phylum Chordata; class Aves; order Coliiformes; family Coliidae; genus Urocolius; species Urocolius indicus. The sequence continues at coordinate 8,715 of WBNH01000208.1, read as the reverse complement.
AGGGCGTATCTTCGGGGAGCTGATGTGAGAGAGGATGCTGTACATAACGTGCCCAACGCTGTAACTTTGTAGAGGCTAGAGGAAGAAAGCTGTGAACAGCAATATTATTTAGCAAATAATAACAAAGTGCAAGTGCAAGGCTTCAACATAAAAGCAGAGCTGAAAGCCTGCCCCTACAAGGAAGCAAAAAGTCATCATTAGAATAGCTACTATCTCTGTGGTTTGCTAATTGCATGTTTCTGCTTTACTGGTTTCCTGAGACGGGTGATGGAAATACAGAAAAGAAAAATAAGACCCACTAGCTTATGAGCTTGATCAACGCTATGAAAAAGATTCCACATTCCTGAATGCACTGAATGTTCAATACTATCGACCTTGGAAACAGTTTGGTTGGGGGAGAGAAAAACAGAGAAGGGTTTTAGCAGGAGTATTTCTGTCAGCTGAAGACCACTAAGGGAAGAATAACACAAATTGCAGTGTGCAGTTTGGGGATCCGTGCACAGCTTCAAGCTCATCCTTCTTCTGCTGGAGCATGTGTTACATCTCTGCAGGCTGAGGTTGTACGATTTTCAAAAGACAAGGCCTAGGTTTCTCTCACTGGCACTACACTGATGTCTAATACTCATTGATTTAAGAGACCCTGGCATACTCTTGCAGATCAGTCTCAAGTAGCTGCAAAGACAGATGCTTGTCAGAAATTCTAGGTTGCCTGTGCTT
>WBNH01000207.1:0-57018 GCA_013401255.1 Urocolius indicus | reverse complement strand
TTCAGAAAGGATGGAGAGAGGCTAGGCAATCACATCAGCCAGTTCTCTCAGCACTCTAGGATGCATCCAATCAGGTCCTATTGACTTATAAGTGTTAAGCTTGCCCAACAAGTCTTTAATCTCTTCCTTTTCCACCCAGGGCAAGTCCTTTGCTGTCCAGACCATCCTACTGTCTTCGCTGGACTGGGCTTCCCGAGGACCGGCCTTGGCTGTAAAAACCAAAGCAAAGAAGGCATTCAGTAGTTCAGCCTTCTCTGCATCCTCTGTCACCAAGGCATCCTCTGTGTTCAGCAGTGGGTCCACATTCCCCTTCATCTTCCTTTGACTCTTGGTGTGCCTGGAAAAAACTCTTCTTTTCCTTTTTTTTCTTGGCCAAGTTTAATTCTAAAAGATCTTGAGCCTTCCTGAATGCAATCCTGCATGCTCTGGAAAAGCTATTGTACTCTTCCCATGAAACCAGGCCCTGTTTCCACCTCTCAGAGATGGCTGCCTTCTCCATGAGTTGTCCCAGCAGCGCTTTGCTCATCCATGGAGGTCTCATGCCTGCTTCCCTACATGTGGAGACACACTGATCCTGGGCTTGGAGGAAGTGCTTCTACCATCTAGGATCTTATCCCGTGAGATTCCTCCAAACAGGTCTTTGAAGAGGCCAAAGTCAGCTCACCTGAAATCTAGGGTTACTGCAGCCAAGGTTGCCTCCAACCTTCATATCCGCAACCAGACCCTCTTTATTTGTCAGCACCAGATCCAGCAGCACACCCCTCTTCCTCTACCACTTGTGACAGGAAGTTGTCATTAACATAATGTAGGAACCTCCTGGACTGTGTGTGCTTGGCTGAGTGGCTTTGCCAGCAAATATCAGGGAGGCTGAAGTCTCCCATGAGGACCGGGGATTGTGACTGTGAGGCAGCATTCAGCTGTTTGTATAAGGCATCCTCTTGATCGCGTGGCCTGTAGCAAACTCCCACAACAGCATCATCTATCTTACCCTGCCTTTTAAATTCTCACGTACAAACACTCAACCCACCCCTCATCTCCAATCAGGCAGAGCTCAATGCACTCTAATTGCTCCCTCACATAGAGAGCAACTCCACCTCCTCACCTCATTGGTTTGTCTCTCCTAAACAATAAACAGCCCTCCATGGCTGTGCTCCAGTCACAGCAGCTGTCCCACCACATCTCAGTGACCACAATGAGGTTGTAGTCCCGCATCTGCACCTACATCTCCAGTTCCTCCTACTTAGTCCCCAGGCTGCGTATGTTGGTGTACAGGCAATGCAAGGGCTTACTCAAGAAGACAGGTTTGCCTGGATGGATGTAAGAGTATCCTCCCTGATTTGCTACTCCCTCAGGGTGGTCAGCATTCTTCAGCCTTCAGCAACAGAGCCTCACTGAGGATGTTCACCAGAATGTCTCTAGGAAAACCAGTGTTCAAGTAAAATTCATGATGCTGCAAAATGTCAGAACACAGGGTCTGAAATTTCCCCCCATTTTTTTCTGGATGGACTGTTCACAGAGCCATTACAAGGCCTGCTAGGTATTGGAGGCTCACTACTTTGTGTAGGCATGGAGGAAGGAGGAAACAGGACACTTCAGGTATTTATTTTTAAAGTCTGTCGTGCATTCAGATGGCTGCTAGTGCCAAAACTAATCACGCTAGTGGAAGAGGTATGGAAGTGGAACAGGCAAAATGCAGAAAGGAAGTAAAAAGGAAGGAGCCTGGAATGAGAAACAGAAAAGGTAGCTCTACAGATCAGAGGATTTTCAGTGCATTGCACGTGCTGCAATGTTTGAAACAGCATATTATGGCTCCTGAAACTTTTTAACAACATAACATGACTCAAAGGTTTAAGAGCATGGCATGACATCTCCAATGTATTACTCTGCTGGAGCCAAGATACTGCAATGTTGCTCTTCCAATTAGGGAGGAAGAGAATTAAAGAGGAAACAAAATGCTCATTTTAATCCCCCATACCTTTTGAGGAGTTTTCTGTCTGCTTTGCATAGTAATGAAGAGTAACAGGCATCTACCATATCCCCCAGCTGATAGTCTGCCCAGGATCCCATGATTATAAACTCCCTGTTTTCTCTGGTCTCTTTCATAAATGTATCTATATTTACAGTGACAAACACATCAGTTTCATTACCTTTGGATGGAATAGCCTGCAAAGTGAAAGCATCAGTGTCCAAAAGCAACATAATCAGCTATTCACATTACTTGCTGAATACATGGGGTTTGTCTGTAGAAAAATTATAGAGGTGGACAGAGCTGACTAATGAAAGTGCAGGAGAAACATCTATACGAGGCATTTGCCTCAGGATGAGAAAATATAGCATTATCTGAATCATGCTGCTCTAAGAAATCATCACTCCCTGCTATTTGGTGTCCTTCAAGAAATGAATCCCACCCACAAGGCATTTAATGGACTTTTGCAAAGGGCTTCATTAACTGAGGTTTCAAGGCATCTAAAATACTCAGTGCAGGCCCAGGTAAGTGAGGAGATTGAATTATACTGTACTTTGCTAAGCTATCTTTTACCCAAGTATGTTCCCAAGCAAACTATCTTTTACCCAAGCCATCTTTTTACCCAGGTATAAATTGCAATGGGTGCAAACTGCAAACTGTACTGCTTTGGGAGGAAGGGGAAAGAAAGAGGTAATCATGACAAATTATCCTTTTTTCAAGTGATCATCATCTTGCTCTGTCTCTGTCAAATTGTTCCTCAAACACAGCAGTCTGCAAAGCCATCTGATTCCTCTTCTNTGTAGTCCCGCATCTGCACCTACATCTCCAGTTCCTCCTACTTAGTCCCCAGGCTGCGTATGTTGGTGTACAGGCAATGCAAGGGCTTACTCAAGAAGACAGGTTTGCCTGGATGGATGTAAGAGTATCCTCCCTGATTTGCTACTCCCTCAGGGTGGTCAGCATTCTTCAGCCTTCAGCAACAGAGCCTCACTGAGGATGTTCACCAGAATGTCTCTAGGAAAACCAGTGTTCAAGTAAAATTCATGATGCTGCAAAATGTCAGAACACAGGGTCTGAAATTTCCCCCCATTTTTTTCTGGATGGACTGTTCACAGAGCCATTACAAGGCCTGCTAGGTATTGGAGGCTCACTACTTTGTGTAGGCATGGAGGAAGGAGGAAACAGGACACTTCAGGTATTTATTTTTAAAGTCTGTCGTGCATTCAGATGGCTGCTAGTGCCAAAACTAATCACGCTAGTGGAAGAGGTATGGAAGTGGAACAGGCAAAATGCAGAAAGGAAGTAAAAAGGAAGGAGCCTGGAATGAGAAACAGAAAAGGTAGCTCTACAGATCAGAGGATTTTCAGTGCATTGCACGTGCTGCAATGTTTGAAACAGCATATTATGGCTCCTGAAACTTTTTAACAACATAACATGACTCAAAGGTTTAAGAGCATGGCATGACATCTCCAATGTATTACTCTGCTGGAGCCAAGATACTGCAATGTTGCTCTTCCAATTAGGGAGGAAGAGAATTAAAGAGGAAACAAAATGCTCATTTTAATCCCCCATACCTTTTGAGGAGTTTTCTGTCTGCTTTGCATAGTAATGAAGAGTAACAGGCATCTACCATATCCCCCAGCTGATAGTCTGCCCAGGATCCCATGATTATAAACTCCCTGTTTTCTCTGGTCTCTTTCATAAATGTATCTATATTTACAGTGACAAACACATCAGTTTCATTACCTTTGGATGGAATAGCCTGCAAAGTGAAAGCATCAGTGTCCAAAAGCAACATAATCAGCTATTCACATTACTTGCTGAATACATGGGGTTTGTCTGTAGAAAAATTATAGAGGTGGACAGAGCTGACTAATGAAAGTGCAGGAGAAACATCTATACGAGGCATTTGCCTCAGGATGAGAAAATATAGCATTATCTGAATCATGCTGCTCTAAGAAATCATCACTCCCTGCTATTTGGTGTCCTTCAAGAAATGAATCCCACCCACAAGGCATTTAATGGACTTTTGCAAAGGGCTTCATTAACTGAGGTTTCAAGGCATCTAAAATACTCAGTGCAGGCCCAGGTAAGTGAGGAGATTGAATTATACTGTACTTTGCTAAGCTATCTTTTACCCAAGTATGTTCCCAAGCAAACTATCTTTTACCCAAGCCATCTTTTTACCCAGGTATAAATTGCAATGGGTGCAAACTGCAAACTGTACTGCTTTGGGAGGAAGGGGAAAGAAAGAGGTAATCATGACAAATTATCCTTTTTTCAAGTGATCATCATCTTGCTCTGTCTCTGTCAAATTGTTCCTCAAACACAGCAGTCTGCAAAGCCATCTGATTCCTCTTCTTGCTTTTTTTTTTTTTTTTCCTTCTTCCCTTTGTACTATTTATACTTCTTGGATAAAACGTGCACTTTTGCATAACTCAGCCATTTCAAGGTCTGAGATGATGAACTGCACTGTTTAGTCCATTCCATCACAGTGTCACTAGTGGTCATGTCCCTGATTATCTTTAAGGACAATGCATTCAATAATCGCTTCAATCCAAATCTGTCTATAATTATGATCGAGGATGATATACTAAGTTATATATGTGAATGAATGGTTCATTTTTCAAGTCTACATGTTTTCAAAATTCTTTGTAGCTGCAACATAACCTTGGTCTGCAACTTCACCGAAGAGTGAATGTGACTCTTTAAAAGAAGAAAAAAAAAAGAAAGAGTAAGCCTTCTTTACACACACATACACTTTAGTTTTATTCCATTTTTGCCCTATCAGAGTTGCTGGATTTCCCTTGGGTTTTAGACAAAACAAATACAGTTCCCTGTAAAGCTCACTCCGTACCTGGTGTGGACTTGTTGATGGTGAAAGAAAAAGATAAATTGGTTCTGAAAAGCCCTGCTCTGTAAACTAATTCTGTGCTCAGGACTCCTTCAGTGCTTTAGGAAGGCAGGTAGTGCTCTGTTATTGTCTGCTTAGTCTTTTAAAAATTTCTCCTCTGTTCCTTGCCTCTTCTGGGAGCAATTTCACTGCAATTACTGAAACGAAGACCATGAATTCCATTCCATAGCTATTTGCATGACCCTCGTTGGTTTGGATTTTTTTTTCTCCACTTTTCTCCACAACAGGAACAGTTGCGAGGAAATTTTCCTCAGTCAGTGGCTTCAGGTTTCCATTAAAGACCTTTGCTACTTGCAACACCTCTCAAAACCTTTAAAAAACAAACCTTGCATTGGAATTATTCAATCAAACCGTATTAAAAGCAGAGATTATGCTTTAGAAACCACTTACAAAGAAGGTTTTTACAGATCAGTGAGGACGCTAGTGAGGAGGGGCCCCTGGTATGAATGGAAACGTTTGTTTCAATCCTCATTTATCTCTAGGCCCGGGTGCTTTCTGGACAGTGAAACATTCTTCTCCTCCCTGCGCTTGGAAAAGTGAGGATCGAGTTGCGAGAGAGTGCCCTTGAATGCTCAAGTAAGGAATTTGCTAAGTGGCCTCCTCAGCCAACACAGCTCCCATGTTAACGATGGCTTCTTAATTCCCTCTGCCCCCAGCAGCAGGATTACCCATCCTTTCTTATCACAAAACATCAGCGCCAGATGAGCCTCCATGGCTGTATCCAGACGCAAAATCATCACCACTTCTCATGTTAAATTCTTGACATTTCTCCAGCACGCTGAAATTTTAACCAAGCCTTGATAAGGATATAAAACACAGTCTTGTAAAAATCCTAGTCTTCTTAATTTTTCCAGGTCTACTTAGAGATCTCTGCAATCACATGTGTGTATGGGACTGACCCAGCTTGAGGATTCCACACATCCCTGCAATATGAGCATTAACTGAAGAACCATGAGTTACTGTTGTCACTGGGATCAGCAATGTTGATCTATATTTAAGGAAAATTTGAGAAAACTTTGAAATGTTGTGGGGTTTTTATAAAGAAGCATTAGATGGGTTAAATCTACTTTTGCCTAAAAAAAGTATTCAGAGCAAATGTGGTGTCCCACTGGATCTCTGCTGAAATCAGCAGAAAATCTCTTTAACGGAAGCAGAACACAGTTCATGGTGAGGCAGCAGACTGTACAACTATATCAGAAACCAAATTTGCAGCCCTAGACTCAAATTCAGCTTTTGTTCATGGCAATTGAAGTTTGGTCAGAGTAAAAAGTGCAGTGTTTGTCCTGTAACTTGCACAGCTAACCTCAAGCTTTTCGTCTTTCTGCCATCCAAAGCTTCTTCGGATTATTCAGGATTGATATTGATGTATGAACTTCTTAAAAGGACTGTACATAGCTCCCAGGCTGAAGACTAAACATTGCTGCATAAAACAGAATTTGGCAGTGATTCTATAGGATGAATCTAATCAGAGCAGACAGATTACAATACATGGTAAAGGCATGGAGTTGAAAAGAGAAAAAACTACTTGCTCTGCAGCATTGCATAATATATTCTGGAGAAACTAGAAAACCTTTCAGAGCTGCTGGGACAGAGGGAAATAAACCATTTGTTCCTGCCTGAAATAAACAAAAGAAGGGAAAGCTCCAGTCTGTCTCCAAACTAGGAAAGGAATGGTGGTGAGAGAAGTGACCAGAGACCAAACTAAGGTTTTCACATTGTCCAATTGCTGACAATGGCTGTGTTTGGAGTGCAAGGGAAATGACTGCACAGGCACATACCACCTCATCCCCTGGTCAGTCCTGGTGAGCCACAGACCTCTGCAAGGGAATGCAGCCTTTAGCAGTCGTCACTTGGTGCCTACAGTACAGCACCTGGCAACAGATCTGCTCTATTTTTGACTCCTAGTATGCCACCTGATAAAAAAAAAATCAAAGCAACTCCATACTGCTCCAGATCACCTGCTCTGCTCTGTACTTGACCAAGAAACAGTTCTTCCAGACACTTGTACAAGTTTCACAGAGAAAGGTCAGTTTTCAGTAAGAAAATCCACACAGCAACATTCAGGCAGAATGGAAAGACCTGCAATTCAGAAGAAGGACAGAACTATGTATGGCTCTGACTGTGAAATATTCAACATAACTGGTCATCTCTTCCTTGCTTACATATTTTTTTATTTTGCTAAAGCTTCATTTATTGTATTTTGTTTGCAGGTGGCAACCAACTCCATCAAGAAAGAGCATACAAAACTTACTCCTGGTACCTGAGTGACAACAAAGTAAGTTCTCAACATCAACACTCTCTTTTCAAGGCTTAAAGTTATGGGCCATCCCCATGTTTTGATTCAGGTAAGAAAACTCTTCGTATGGAAACGTTATTAAATACTTCAGAAATAAATTGCCCATTCTTTCAACAGCCTTACATCACAGCCAGTGAATTGATGCAGATGGACAGTGTTCACAACAGAACAATACATTCTGATTTACTATTCCTCAGTCCTCTTTTGAGTGCAGATCAAAAAATCTCAGTTCCCAAGATAAGCAGTTAAACAACTGACACATCTGGAGCTCTTATGAGTGACTAGATGCAATCACATCACTTAATATGTCTTGCAAATGGATAGAATTCAATCTTAGTTTTCCTCTGCACACTTCCACCTGTTGGGAAGCTGCTCCAGAACTTCCTTCAAGTGGTTAAGTATCACCATCTAATTTCCTGGGGAAAAAAAACCCCAAAACAATGTCTTCCTATCATAGCTCTGTTCTTTACAAAACATTTTCTTCCCCAAATCTTCCTCCTCACCTTAGCATACTTATAATCCAACACTCGTATTCCCCTTTTTTAATCATCCTGTTAAACTGGGAAGATTTAACTTCTGAAGTTTCTGGCCTTTAAACAAACTGCATGTCCAGAGCTGTACTGAGAGCACATACATGTGTATATAGATGTGATCTCACCACTACTTGGTTTTGCAATGCTAAGCTGCTTGAAATATATCTTCTCATGAGCCCCAAAGTACACCTGAGGGCTCTGTTTAGTCCTTGGTTATGCTGCAGCAGTTTACTAAAATGGGAATTGTGCTCTACAGGTTCCTGTGCCAAGACAAAGGAAGAAAGTAAACATATTTCAGTGGCTGGGAAAATCAGACCCCTCTTGACCTTACTTTTTCAGCCTGAGCATAAGGACTGTTCTGCTTGCCTAAATTCCCATGTTTTCCCTCCTTTCACAAGGAAATAGTGGAGTTCAGGCAGTTGAGAGAGGCATTTGGAGGAGGAACAATCAGAAGAGGGTTTCATGTTGCAGCAGCTTCCTGAGTGAGAGAAGGGAGACGTGGAAAATAATAACTCTACTCCAATGTCAGGGCTGAGGAGATTTCTATTTCCAATTTAAATGTAATTTTAAGAGCTCTTTGTAGCAGCAAGGGTTCACTTCAAGAACCTGGAGGCTTAGTACACAAACTGTGCAGTCCACGGAAAGGTTCCCATCAATTTCAGGGTGGTGTGCCTTATGAACATACACTCTTATGCTGCAATCAGAAATGAGGGAGCACTTTAAAAATGCTGGTGCTCTGCAATATTTATAGGGTCTTTCTTCCTGCATCATTCAACTCTTGCACTTGGCTGTTCAAGCAATTCCAAGAACTGCTCATCTGTGGTTTGTGATGCTTGGTTTCCTTCAGGCAGAGCAAAAGGGAAACTGGTAGGGACATCTTAGATACATGAGAAGAAGAGGAAATCTGTGTTGTTGAGGTTTAACAGTCTTAGGTTGATTCACAATAAACAAGGGAAAAGTTAAGGGCTGAATATTAAAATAACAAATCTACCCACACACACAACACACTATGGCTTGACATACTGTAATTCCTGTGTCCCTCAGAAGGTAAATATGGGCTCATCATTCTTCCCCACATAATGTTTACAAATCCTGACTGGTGTTTTTCATGGTGATTATTAAGTTGAATAATCAGATGGACTAAAAAGGAAAGTATTTTTATTCTGGAAAGACAACTCGTTGGCCAAAAAGAAGGAGAAGATTAAACACTGAGCAGGCTTTTCAACTTCAAATATCAACAAAGTCCTTCTAAATAAATTCAGCAGCAGAAAAGACAGACAGGCAGTCCTGAGAAAATGCTCACAATAAAAAGTGCTTGAAAGGAGTCCAGTCTGGAGAGTGGAGAACTCTCCACACCTAGAGGTGGTAAATTGTGACTCAAGTCATGTTCTGATTTTGACCATATGCAGCAGTATTCACTCAATTTCCATAAAATATCAAGTAACTGAAGCAATATTCACAGCACATACCTCCAAACAACTTAAACCCCAGAAGCATTTCTGAGCTTTAAATCTGGTAGATATGAACACTAAAGGTTGATATGATATTCTTCCACTGTATCAATACTCAGGGTAGTCCAGGACTGAAACCACCAAAGATTAAGAAAATGTGTACAAATGGGAAGTGCCATATCTGTTTTTACTCTTGTCGTCAGACCTGCAAAATCTACACATGTGGAAGAAGAACCATGTTTCAATGTCTTTGCAGCTGTATGAAAACCCTGGTTTTCTCAAAGAACCACTCAAGGGGATAACTTACTTTTTCTTCAAATATTTTTCTGTGGTTTTATTACTAAAGGAGAAGTGCTGCAGGACTTATTTAGGGAGTGATAGCAGATGACAGATTAAATATGAGCTCATGGTGAGAGGCTGTAGTGCAAAGAGGCAAATACCATACTGGGATGTGGAGCAGAATTACTTGCAAGACTACAGAGGTAATAATTCCTCCATACACAGTCCTGGTGAGGCCCCTCTTGGAAAAATGTGATCAGTTTTGGGCAACTCAATATAAAGAGGATGGCAATAAAATAGAGTGAATACAATGAACAGTGATAAAGATAAGCAGGTTGGAAGGTATGATGTATGAGTAAAAGGTAAGGGAACCTAACTTACTAAACATAGCTGAAAGATGGAGGAAAGGAAAGGGCAAGGGGAAGAAGGACAATATTACAGTACTCCTAGGCATGTGGGAAACTTGACGGCATCTGTAGGTGTACTTCAGAGACAGTGAACGAATCATGGTATTTTTCACAGAAACTTTCAAAACAACTGTCAAGAATTCCATTGCTCCTCCTGTTTTATAGGTATATTTTGGTTGTGGGAGTGAAGTAATTCACTGAGGAAAAGAAAAGGAACATTTTGGAAAGAAAATATAATTTGTCTCAAGGAAAAGCAAAACACAACAAACCAGACTGCACACACATGCACACATGTGCGCACACACACATACATTTTCTTTCACATGTACAACATTTTCTCCCTAGGAAAAAACATTAAGGGAGCATTACTAGCCAGGTCTAATCAAAGGCTGATGTTCAAACTTTAGTCTGTTCTTAAAAAAATCAGATTTTCCTGTGGAACTTTATCACACTGTGGCCCACTGTCCACATAATCACTCTCCCCTCAGCAGAAAGATGTCCATCATTTTAAAAGGGCAGCGCCCTGTTTGCAAAGGCTTCCTTCTGGATGAGTTGGATGATCTCCATCTGGACTGACGATCAGAGAAGAGCAGCTGGTATTGCTCCAAAATAAGAAGAGCTTTTACATTTCAAACTGTTGAAGCCTAGTCTTGCATGGGTATCTCCAAGCAGTCAGGCAAACATGATTAATAACAAGGTGGTTGAGCCAGGCTGGGGGTAGAGATAGCAAGTGGAGCCAGAGTTGAGGAAGACTGTCAAAGTCAACACTGTGTAGTTCAGATAAAGCTGAGTTGGAGCTGGGGGAAGGGTCTGGGGGAAGGCAATAAAAATATACTTTTGCATTGTTCGTTCCCATTCATAGCTTTGCATTAGCTCAGCTGCACACCTGTAGTTAATACATTAAACTATTTTCTGGAGATAGTCTATATTATGATATTGTTTTCATAATCCTGCCACTGTCCTGTCTGTTTCCTGGCAATTTCTGACTTTCNCTGAATATTAAAATAACAAATCTACCCACACACACAACACACTATGGCTTGACATACTGTAATTCCTGTGTCCCTCAGAAGGTAAATATGGGCTCATCATTCTTCCCCACATAATGTTTACAAATCCTGACTGGTGTTTTTCATGGTGATTATTAAGTTGAATAATCAGATGGACTAAAAAGGAAAGTATTTTTATTCTGGAAAGACAACTCGTTGGCCAAAAAGAAGGAGAAGATTAAACACTGAGCAGGCTTTTCAACTTCAAATATCAACAAAGTCCTTCTAAATAAATTCAGCAGCAGAAAAGACAGACAGGCAGTCCTGAGAAAATGCTCACAATAAAAAGTGCTTGAAAGGAGTCCAGTCTGGAGAGTGGAGAACTCTCCACACCTAGAGGTGGTAAATTGTGACTCAAGTCATGTTCTGATTTTGACCATATGCAGCAGTATTCACTCAATTTCCATAAAATATCAAGTAACTGAAGCAATATTCACAGCACATACCTCCAAACAACTTAAACCCCAGAAGCATTTCTGAGCTTTAAATCTGGTAGATATGAACACTAAAGGTTGATATGATATTCTTCCACTGTATCAATACTCAGGGTAGTCCAGGACTGAAACCACCAAAGATTAAGAAAATGTGTACAAATGGGAAGTGCCATATCTGTTTTTACTCTTGTCGTCAGACCTGCAAAATCTACACATGTGGAAGAAGAACCATGTTTCAATGTCTTTGCAGCTGTATGAAAACCCTGGTTTTCTCAAAGAACCACTCAAGGGGATAACTTACTTTTTCTTCAAATATTTTTCTGTGGTTTTATTACTAAAGGAGAAGTGCTGCAGGACTTATTTAGGGAGTGATAGCAGATGACAGATTAAATATGAGCTCATGGTGAGAGGCTGTAGTGCAAAGAGGCAAATACCATACTGGGATGTGGAGCAGAATTACTTGCAAGACTACAGAGGTAATAATTCCTCCATACACAGTCCTGGTGAGGCCCCTCTTGGAAAAATGTGATCAGTTTTGGGCAACTCAATATAAAGAGGATGGCAATAAAATAGAGTGAATACAATGAACAGTGATAAAGATAAGCAGGTTGGAAGGTATGATGTATGAGTAAAAGGTAAGGGAACCTAACTTACTAAACATAGCTGAAAGATGGAGGAAAGGAAAGGGCAAGGGGAAGAAGGACAATATTACAGTACTCCTAGGCATGTGGGAAACTTGACGGCATCTGTAGGTGTACTTCAGAGACAGTGAACGAATCATGGTATTTTTCACAGAAACTTTCAAAACAACTGTCAAGAATTCCATTGCTCCTCCTGTTTTATAGGTATATTTTGGTTGTGGGAGTGAAGTAATTCACTGAGGAAAAGAAAAGGAACATTTTGGAAAGAAAATATAATTTGTCTCAAGGAAAAGCAAAACACAACAAACCAGACTGCACACACATGCACACATGTGCGCACACACACATACATTTTCTTTCACATGTACAACATTTTCTCCCTAGGAAAAAACATTAAGGGAGCATTACTAGCCAGGTCTAATCAAAGGCTGATGTTCAAACTTTAGTCTGTTCTTAAAAAAATCAGATTTTCCTGTGGAACTTTATCACACTGTGGCCCACTGTCCACATAATCACTCTCCCCTCAGCAGAAAGATGTCCATCATTTTAAAAGGGCAGCGCCCTGTTTGCAAAGGCTTCCTTCTGGATGAGTTGGATGATCTCCATCTGGACTGACGATCAGAGAAGAGCAGCTGGTATTGCTCCAAAATAAGAAGAGCTTTTACATTTCAAACTGTTGAAGCCTAGTCTTGCATGGGTATCTCCAAGCAGTCAGGCAAACATGATTAATAACAAGGTGGTTGAGCCAGGCTGGGGGTAGAGATAGCAAGTGGAGCCAGAGTTGAGGAAGACTGTCAAAGTCAACACTGTGTAGTTCAGATAAAGCTGAGTTGGAGCTGGGGGAAGGGTCTGGGGGAAGGCAATAAAAATATACTTTTGCATTGTTCGTTCCCATTCATAGCTTTGCATTAGCTCAGCTGCACACCTGTAGTTAATACATTAAACTATTTTCTGGAGATAGTCTATATTATGATATTGTTTTCATAATCCTGCCACTGTCCTGTCTGTTTCCTGGCAATTTCTGACTTTCTTTCAGCTTTCTAATAGCTTTAATAAGGAAAAAAACCCAAGCAAAAAAAATCAACTGAGAAAGAAAAAAAAAAAAAAGCAAACAAAAAAACAAAACTAAAACCAAGCACTGGAAGCAAATGAACTGTTTAACCAATTTATTCTTTTCTCTCTTACTTTTTCCAGGACAACTAACAGAGCAACTCACTTTCACTGGACAATATCTGTCTCCTTCCAACTATTGTACTTCTGATTGGCAGCATGTCCTACTTACAAATCTTCCACAAAAGTCAGTGTTTGCTTTTCAAACCTTCACATCCAAACACAAGTCAGCCTTTGAATTTATTAGACTGCACTTATTTTCACTATATATTCTTAAAAGTTATCCTGGCCATCCTTCCAGTTCTTCTCTCTTTGATCCTCATGAAAGTACATTTTTCGTTGTTGTTAAACAGATCTTCATCTCTAAAGCAGTCTTCACATTCACTTTCTTCCCTGCTTTTTTTGCCTAACACTTAACAGAAATTGGGTTCAAACCATTGGGTTTTGGTTTGTTATTTCAGGGTAGCAAAGGTTGCAGCACAGACAGTGTCACCTCTTTTAAATTAACTGCTTGGTACTGGTCAAGTCAATAGGATGCATTCACTGAATGGTGAGCTATGATTAACCAACAGCCTGACATATATGAACTGCGCAAGCGCTGGCAACCCTGGAGCAAAATCTCATGCTGTTACTGCATTCTGAGCCATGTGCCAATATCCCCGTGTCAGCTGTCATCTGCAATATCAGTGCCCTGACTTTCACAGGGGCTATTCAGCAGTTTAAGGATTGGAGGCACCTTACCACCACTGCGAGAAATTAAGCAACTGTTTCACAGCAGGATGAGTCCTAGAATGTTTCTAGTGAAATTACATACTTTTAACCTGAAAAAAATATACAATTTTGAGGTGAAAGTATTTTTCTACAGTAGTTAGCATTGCTTTTATTTACCCTAAAGGAGCAAAGATGAAAGAACATGTGGCTACCCATAAGCATTGTGGAAAGGAGCTACAGCAGATTTCTTTGCAGGACAGAACCTCTGTGTAAGATATCTGTCATTTCCATGGGGACACATGGCTGTACAGTGTTGTCTGATGAAAAGAGGACCTGCCAATGCTGAGTCAAAAGCAAACAGCCAAAAGAGATGTTTTGTCTGCATCCACATAGGATGAGAAACACTGAAGCATTTTCTTTTGCACTTACACAGAAAATTCACATCAGTGCTCTTACTGATGTTGAGATGCTTCAGGCCTGTAAAAAGCTGTAACCTAGACAGGTATGAGTCTCCATCTGGACTTGGCACCAAGTTGTCATTTCTTCTACAGTGTGCTCAACTAAAACTTTTTATTCTCACTCAGACACTTATTTCTGATGTGTAGACATTCACCAAATTGCATCTGGCTTAGGTCCTCACTTGCTTACGCTTGCTGCTAAATGAAGCCTTATTTGTGTTAAAATTTGATTGCTCACCCATTGAAATTCCATGAAGGCTGAATCTGGTTAAAAATGAAAGCTAGAGAAGGGTGCAAGTCTGATGTGAGTTCAGACACTCTCCACCTCAGCTAATGTTGTATGCAATTTATATCAAAAAGTCATACAAAATAATTCAGATATTGTCAAGCAACATATACACTACCTGATGGAGGAGCATTTCCCCTTTTTAACTGCTAATTGTAACAAACTACTTAGATTACTAAGAGAGCTTCTCACCTTAAAAAACTTTCACACTAGTTTGCTTTCAATAGAATGATTAAACTCTGCAATATCTTCAACACTGAGTCTGACAGTGCAGAAGTCAGAATTTTTGAAAGAGACTAGCTCCCATTCCCATACTAGTGTGGATATAAAGTTTAAAGTCCAACACTGAGATTTTACTGATTTTCTCTGTTCAATGTGCATGTGCAGTTCAGGCACATACTGAACATGGAGGTTCAGAACTGTTACCACCTGCTTGCCTGAAAGTCCAGCGCTGGTGCAGAGACTGTGTGGAAAAGCTTGACATACAGCCTGATACCAATAATATTTGCTATACATGTCCTTACTATCCGGTACTACGACTTAGTTGGAAACACCCCAAGTCAGATGTTCTGAGAATCCCATTTATACCTAGAAATACTCTAATGGCTCCTTCCAGCCACTGGGAGAAAAACCCTCTCTCCCACAGCAGTCACCTCAAGAGAAACGTATGCAGTAAGCACAGAACATTTTGAAGTCAGAGGCCCATTAGCATTCAGGTCAGAATCAAGGTTACTAGGCTATGCTCCAGTCTGGATAGCACTATGGAAGCTGTATGCCTCGGGGGATATCCACATAATGAGGGCCCTGGCAGTGGAGAGGATCTGCATCTGCTACTTTAGGCCACGTGATGGGCATATGTAGAAGTGGCTGCATCAGACCCATGTATTTCCCATCCTCCTCTAGAACAGGCAACACCCAGACAGTAGGCAAGCAATGGACAATCTGCTTTAACTCACATGTGGTCAAGGATAATGAAAGACATCTTTTCTCCCTTCTCCTTTATTGTCCAGCTGCAAGGAAATGGCCAGCCACAAAAAAGCACACAATATGCGGCAACTATTGATACCCTTTGATACAAAACCAGATCAGATCAAATCTTCCTACTAATGTATACTGTATGAGCAGCCGGCAAATGGATAAGGATAAGGATGAGGATAAGGATAAGAAACTGTCTTTTCTTGCCTACCACACAACCCTTTGGGCAAGAGACAGAAATCGATGCAGTGAGGTCCTCCTTCTCTTCTCCTCTGCCCTGGTAAAACCACACCTGGAGTGCTGTGTCTAGTTCTGGGCTCCCCAGTTCAAGAGTGACAGAGAATTTTTGGGGATCTACCAAGATGATAAGGGGACTGGAGCATCTCTCTTATGAGGAAAGGCTGCAGGACCTGGATCTGTTTAACTTGGAGAAGTGGAGAGAGACCTTATCAACACTTACAGTGGATGTCAAGAGGACGAGTACAGTCTTTTTCTGTAGTGTCTATCCAGTGACAGGACAAGGGGTAACAGGTAAAAGCTGGAACACAAGAAGTCCCACTTGAATATGAGGAGAAACTTCTTTCCTGTGAGGGAGAGGGAGTTCTGGCACAGGCTGCCCAGGGAGGGTGTGGAGTCTTCTTCTCTGGAGATTTCTAGACTTGCCTGGATGTGTTCCTGCTTTAACAAGGAGTTGGGCTGGATGATCTATTGGGATCCCTTTGAACACCTACCATTCTGTGTTTCTGAGAAACAGCAACAAAGCAAGGGCATGACAAGTGTCATGGCTTTGCTATTCAAGGAGCTGTGTTGTGGGAAGACGTGATGTTAGCACTGCTGCTCTTTTCCCTTAAAACCCTGGGTTTTCAGGGCTGTCCAAAAAGGATACATCTTTTGCAGAGGTCACAGTTCTCCCTGTCTGAATTTCCCTTTTTGTGGCTACACACATCCAACCTCACTTTTTTCATGTCCACAGTCTGAGGGGGAGTAATTTTGCACAGTTTACACAAGTCCACCATATTCTTTCCTTCTGCTTAAAAAATATGGGAGCTATTAACTTCATTAGTCAATGGACTTGTAATCTAGCCTACACTGAATGAAACTAGATCACACTAACTCATTGGAAATATTACTTGACCATCAGCCCAATCAGGCTTCCCTGAGAAATCATAATGCAAATTTCTTCATCAGTGAGGTTCCAATTCCTCAATGAGAAAAGGCTCATCATTCCTTTTGCTGAAGTCACCAGTCACTGTCACTTACCTCAATCTCAACAGGAGGATCACAATAGCCTAAAAAATTATGCAACTCAAAATCACCTCCCTTCTCACCTGAGAACTATTCTGAGGATACAAAAAAAAAAAATCTTTTCTTAGAAGCACATCATCCCTTACCTCGCAAATTCAGAACTTCCTAAATCTTGGAACATCTTGTAGCAGAAGAAATTAGTGGCCAGTTCTCAGACTAGATAGACCATCTCTCCTTGGCCTAGTCCTAATTGGATGTTAAAAGCTGTTAAACCCTGGATTGTATCTAAACAACCAGCTGCAGCTAACTTTGTTTAAAATATTTGGATTTCTCTTTTCTCCAGCTTTGAAAGAGAGTGAAATGGAGAGGTGGAGGTACTATGTTCGCACTGATAACAGAATTACAGAATCACAGAATGGTAGAGGTTGGAAGGGACCTTAAGTGATCATTCAAGAATGTGTCCAGGCGGGTTTTGAAAACCTCCAGAGGAGACTCCACACCCTCCCTGAGCAGCCTGTGCCAGGGCTCCCTCACCCTTACAGTGAAATAGTTTTTCCTTATGTTGTTATGATCATAGGCATATTTTAGCTGTGAACATGTCTGAGGTCGTTCAGAGGCTCTGTGAAAAAGCCACAAAGACAATTCAGGTACTCTTCGCTCTAATGCAGTGATCTAAATGCAAGACCATTCATAGTCTCTCTATAAAACACCCTTGATAAAACATTCTGTTATTTGTAGTGCATATATATATACTTTCTTTCATTTGGGGAAGTCTTCCTTTCCCCATAGTTTTCTTGTGTCTTATTGCTCAAACTTCAGATTGTGTTTATTTATTTATTTTTGGGTGCATTAGTAGAGATTTGAAGGAAATATGTAGGTGGAGAACATAATGCTTCCAACTGAACTGCACTAGCAGGTACACACTACAGTAGTTTGTAGATTAAAAATAGGATCATTTGGATGCGTGGATTTGAATATGATTTATGGATCACTTCCAGAGACATTATTGTTGCTTATTATTCAGACGACTGTGAAAGTGAAGACTATGTGGGAAATCATGCAAGAGATACATTGCTTATAGAATGGGGAAAAACGTTAAATCTTAAAGCAGACGATACAGCAATTAATATTGTAACCTTCACTGTCTTCAATGCATGGAAGAAAAGGGTAAGATTGCCTAGATGTCTGCTTCCCACAAATAACTGATCTCAAGACTTAAAGGGAGAGACAGTCTCAAACACACATTCCATACTGAAGCCTCTTTCACATTTTCCTCAGAGGAAATGCTTAAAATAATGGTCACTGGTGAAGCAACAATTTGTATACAGGTATGGTACTCAAGGCTCTTGGGCTGCATCAACTGCATCTACAGGTCTAACAGACTGCAAAATATCAGGGCCACCACATCTTCAGCAGGAACAGATGATAGGTGTGGAGGCACACTGCACATTGCTCTGCTGCTGTGTGAGTAAGGGCACTTGGTGTCTAAGATGTTTACTAGAACAGTAATTACAGAGGATTACAACTTTCCACAGCTCAAACTCAGAGGTGACTATTTAAACAACTACATTTCATTTTTTTAGTGCATTTTTTTCTTCTGTTGGCTTGGTTCAGAGCCGACTGTAAATGCCAAACAGAAGGAAACATTGACACAGCACAAAAATAGCTGATTCTCCTAAGTTTGCTTTAAACAGTGGTCTAAATCCACTGATTTCAGAAAAGCTCATCCTGATTTATAATGGCATAAGTGAGGCAAGGATCATGTTGTTCATGCTTTATGTCCATCACTGTGAAGACAAAAACCCTCACACATCTGACCAAGCTGTCTGAAACGAGACCTTTGTTTTGGTATGCCCTTTCTGACAGAATAAATGAAAGATGCTGTAAAGCACATTTATTCCTCAAAGCAGCTGTTGTGTGGACACACTCAACTCCATACAGAGAAAAGGAAATTTAAATAGACATGCACAGAATTGTCAGAAGAAAATCTCAGAAGCATTCAGCCAGCAGCATCTCAATATCCTTTCCTTACCTACTTAATGGATACAGTTTGGCTGAGAAAATTATGGGTCCTTAGACAGCAGTCATAGTTACTCTTAAAAACTTTTTTTGTTTCACATACGAATTCATAATGTTCAAAGGAGACTTATTTCCTTCACATTTCAGTTACCTGCAAGTTGGTTCATAAGAGTAATTATCAATATTTTTTGACAACTGGGTAAAAAATTAAACAATTTGGTGTACAAAGAAAAATTTTGCTTATTCTTTCACAAACTTGCCTTACATTTGTCCCAATGATTGCAAAGTTAATAAGTCATGACTGTATTTCCACAAGTGAAAAAGATGGAGGCCCCTGAGAGAAGACAATTTTGTTGAAAAACGTCAACTATAGTCACTTCAAAACCAGCTGTGAGTCCAGAAATTATTTATGGAATGCATGTTTGCAAGCTTTTAACTAAACAGTCTGGAGGTCAGTGCACTAAGAGGGTATTCCAAAAGGGAAATATAATAATAAGCCTAATTCACCCTCACTGTAGATTTCCGTAGGTGTGACTTATTTGGGAGACTATGCACAATGGGATTGCCAGGGTGAGCTATACTGTAGCTCATGGTTACAATGATGGTCATAGTAACTGTAGTGTGCATATCAGTGTTGAGCAGAGTACAATACACATCACAATATTAATATGCCAAACTTTTACTCAGCCTACCTTAATCCTCGCTGACAGTGGCGATGTGGCCCAAATGTTGTCTTTTGAGCCACTTTATCCAGCAAGACCAGGTTCAGCAACACATTGTTAACATGGTGACCCTTGTATTTAGTGCATCCAGCAGCTTTGAACCGAAGAGGATGTCACATCTTCCTGAGCTGTGGAGAAGGAAGCTCAAAGTAGCTACCTACCTGGACAAAGAACAGGAGCAGTGCAGTCCCAGCTGCTCAGTCAGCAAGAGAAGGAAAGCAAGTGGCATACTTCAGGTCTCCTGCACTTCTAGCTTTGTTCAGAACACACCAGTTTTGCCAGCTGCATTTAAAGATCTTCTGAGCATGTTTTCTTCAGTTCTGATGCTAAGCAAAACAAAAAATTTATCTCTCTCAACAGGGTGTCTAAGAGGATGATTTGAATAACAGCTGAAAAACTTGGCCAGCAGGTGGCAAAGGGCTGTACAGCCAGCACAGAGGACATTAGACCATCAGGAAGACTTCCACCCCACCCCTCCCCCAAAAAAAAACCCAAACAAAAAAAAATGCAAAAAAACAAGGGGAAAAAAAAGAGAAAGTCCTAGTTAGGTCAATTAATTACCCACTGGCCATTTACTTAAGGGACCTCTTTACAAATATATCCTCATCACAATGACAGGAAATCCATCTGAAAACTCTGCAAAAAGGCTATTAATGAAAAGAGTTTCTAATATCTGTAAGCTGAAATACCTTTTTCACTTCTTTCACCAGTAGTTCCTGTGGGTCATTTCTGGGGTCAACAGTGGTGTGCAGAGTAAAGTCTCTGCCAGTGCTGGAGAAGAAAAAAAATTAGAAACAAGAAGAAAAAAAGTACTTCAGTATTGTCAATCTTTTATCCTTGAACAGTACACTAGAGGCTGACATTTAATACCCTAAGGATATAGATGTTTGAAAGCTGGTTGTTGTAACAAAGGAAACCATCCAAACTCTGCAAGACGAAATGGATCAGATAAAGCTGACACTGAGATAAATCTGTTTTACATCCATTCTTGCAAAAGTTTTGCTAATCTATGTAGTTATAGCTTTCCTGAAGCAAAAGGTAAGGGAAGAAAAAAAGAACCTTACATTACAGCAAGTCAACATCTTGCCCATATTTGTGATCTCCAAAGTATAACATGATGGTCAGAGAACGTTTCTCTCCTGGATCTTGGGTGAACTCTATTCCATAGAAAAAAAAAAAAAAAAAAAAAGAGAGAGAGAGAAACAATGTGTGTGAGAGACGGAATGATGACAAACATGCATGCTCTTTCTGGTTGAACTTCCATGTTAACATAGATTCTGTTTGTTTGTTTAACACACCTCAATTCAAATCCTTCATTGACACAGACTCATCTTCCAACCAGTCAGAAACTTTAACACCTAGTCTTCATTATCCAGTATTTATATCACCAGATTGGAGTTTCATATGGAAGCCTGGAGCAATGCTGGTACAGATGGCAAGATGACTCTCTTGAGATTGATGACTGAAGAAATACACAGTATTAAGTCAGAAGGTGCAAATGTTAACATTCCAGTGTAGAAAAGAAATATTCCTTGCATACACTTCCCAGGTTTGTTTTCTCATGCATTACAAAGAGAAAGAAAAAGCCCTCGACACACCTCATAGCTGGCAAACGAATGATAAATTTACTTTAGTTTCTTTTGTATGTCAACTGTTCATGCCTCAGGTACTTAACCTTTACTTTAAAAACATGGTTCAGATCCTAGCCTTGAAGGTGGGTGGGAAGCGGGGGGCGGTATTCCTGTAAATGTTTCATTTAACAAAGGCAGTACTATAAGAAGGTTCAGTGGTGAGACTCTGAATGGTATTTATTGTTTCAGATTTCAGGGCTTCCATACATCTGCTGCCTGTCAAAGGCAGATACCACATTCATAAAACAAGTGCCCTGTCTGACAAAAAAAAAGAAAAAAAAAAGGGGGGGGGCAGGTAAAAAAGGACTCTTCTCTCCATGGCTTAGCCTCCAAGATGAGGGGAGATGGGAATCTATAGGAAGTGAAAATTCTAATTTGCTGTAAAGATGATCAGCAAGAAAATATTTTATTACAAGAGGGAAGGCAAATTTTACTTTCTTTTTTACATTTGTGGTCTCTGACTCAGGAAAGCACTATCCCTGGTCAGAAAAACTCTCAAACATGTTCTTATGCCTCTCCATACTCAGCAAAGTGCCTAAGAACTTACTTATTTAGCTGAAGCAGAGCCCTAAAGAAGAACCATTTGTATTTACACTAAGTAGCTTATTTCACCAGACTCATTACATGAGTTCTGACTTTATTAGGTCTGGAATGTATATTTCACCCATGGTGAGAAACATGCTCATTCATTTCTTATGATATCATAGTCTTCTCCATGGTAATCTGGTGCTATGTGAGGAAAAACAATAGAAAACTTTTCATGCCGAGATGAAGACGGATAAGGAATTATGTTCAGCTGGGTGGGAGAATATATAAGAGGAACAAAACCAGAGAGTCCCTGATTCTGAGAATCTGATTTATTTAGTATCTGGCATTGGCCATAAAGTGTGGGCAATGAAAAGAGGAGCTGACCTCAATGCTTCCTTAGCACCAATCAGAAATTCATTTCAGTGTGTGAGCATTTAATTAGCTTCACTGAGTTTACAAGACCTTCAGTCATTTTAAGATACTCCAGGCAACTACCTCACACATAAGATTACCCTGAATCTGGTATGCCAGCCACTTAGGGAGAACGTCTGGAGAGTTTTAATTGAAGGGGGCTCCTTTGTTTTTATATCCATTTGATGTGCCATTACTGTTTCCTTCACCACAAATTTACTCCAAGGGACATAACCGGTCCAAACAATTGTTTTAATCAGTAAATTACAGAAAACCTTCAAGAAGGTTTAAGGTTGTTCTGAGTCTAGGAAAAGTCAAATAGCACCATTAAATTTTTAGAGCTAATCTAATCGTTATACAGTGCAGTCACTGCACCATTTCAGGCATCTGGGGAGAGTCATCTCCTTTCCTTTTTTTCCAGAGGATCTGAAATATATTTGCTGCATGCGTTTATTGCATGCATACAATAAATATATATGGAATGGGATTAACTAACAGGACGCAATTACTAATTTTATTATGGGTTTGTGAGGTCTGTATATCAAGCTCCTCTCCCAGGCAAGGGTGAGGAATAGCTAAATACAGTTAATTTCTGGTTTGAGCTTATTTATATACTGGACACTAATCCCCTTCATATATCTCATGTGCTTCTTTCTTCTCAGAGATACTGTCCCTCAGTGACCTCCTCCTAGCATTTCATTACATGCTTTCAGCCTCAGTAAATTACAGCACTTTTAAAACATTGAGTTTAGCATATAAAAAGAGAGAGAGTTTCTGTACACTGCCATGGGATAAGGTGCAGCGAAAATCCCATACAAGCTGAACTGTACTTCCTAATCAAATGGGTGTAACAGATGGCTGCTAGAGCAAGCCATCACAATGGAAATATCTGCAGTTCTCATGGTAACGGAATCTGCCAGGTCTGAGGGATTTGCTGTTTTCCAGGACATCTGAGCTGCAATCTCTTTCGAGCTGTCTAGCAGTCTCAGTCTCGCTCTCTCTCACTCTCTCAGCATGATGGAGATAGAGTTGAAAGGTGGAGCCTGATTTTGCATTCCAGCTGTGATTAAAGACATGCACACACAAACGCATACACGAGCACACACACACACACACAGAGACACAGAGAATCAATAGCACTGCATATTCATTATGGTATCTAGAACCTCATTAACCACTCAAGCAGAACAGCAAGGAAATTTTAATGTGCTTCCTTCTTTAGAGAGGCAAAGAAAGAAGTGTAATGGTGGAGAAAGGAAGATAACATATATATGGGGAATTAAGATGCATGAGACATACCTATTAATAAAGATATGGAGCAAGGTTAAAACTAGCAGTTGTTTCCATTTCATGGCAGTATGTCAAGATGACTTAACATAGCAGGGTGAAACATCTGGCCTGAAAAAAAAATAAATAAAAATCATGATGTCAAATTTCCAAAACATAGTATAGAATCTGGGGAAGAAGGAGAACAAAAAAATAGAGCAACTGTCTACCTTAATACTAAGTGAAAACATATGACAGACCTCCTGTTACCACGTAATTAGAAAGGTGATCCTTCACATAGGATGTAGGATAGCATAAAGACGAGCTTTAATTATAAACCTAAAGGACTGGGTTTAAACCCATAGGGCTCTACTGAAAGGTTCTTACATTTCTGCATGCAATTCAGAATCAGCAGCAGGAAGAAAATAATCATTCATGAGACTTATTAAGGTCTTTTCCTTCAAATCCCTATCAATTTAAAGAAATAAGAAGAAGTATACTGCCTTCTTTGCTGGACTACCTGCTAGAAAGCACAGAGAGTTGATTCACAGCTGCCTATTCTCTTGGGTATTTGAGCCTGAAGATCAGACAACATGTAAGAATTCAGCCGTGGCTCAAAATGGAAACAAAGAGGACCATTCTTAAGCAACGTGAAATGAAAAACTACAGGCTGTAGACCGCAGCCCTTAGCATGCTGATCCACCACATTGTCCTTGAGGGCACTACAGTTAAATACATGTGACAGCCAAAGAGACGAGAAAAATGCTTTCCAGAATAAAATGAGTGGATTTCCTCTCCCCCCACCCCCCCCACCCCCAGGCAATGCAAGCTCCTAAATCTCCTAAATCAGGCAATTCAAGCTCCTAAAGCACACACAACTAGGTATCGTAAGATACTTTTATCTACCCATAGCGGAGCATTGAAGGACATTTTATGTGACCTTTTCTGAAGCATGAACTGTTTTTACCACAACCGTATTCAGCTGCAGTGGTGGTTTCTGGATGAGGAATTATATTCTTAAGTTGGGTTGGTTAGTTTGAAAGAGATATATAGAGTCCACTTACAACAGTACCACATTACACCTTCAGGGACCTCCAAACATGTTAACGACTTAGAAATAACTGCTGTTGCCAAGCAAAGATGTCTGCAACAACAACAGCATAATAATGATAATTGTTTGCATTTGTATTGAGCCTTCAGCAACAAAATACTCAACAATATGAGGGGCATAGTCTGTCACCTCTGCTCACAGTAAGCAGTGTCTTGATGCACAAGTGATCCCTCAAAGTCCCACAGGGTTTCTCTTGTTACAAGGTGCAGGGCTACTTAGCATGAGTTAGCACTGCTCAAATCCATGTCTACTTTCTGCTGCCCTTGTGCAAACTAAATAGCACACTTACTCCTTCTCCTGACTGAGAGACAGCTACCCCTGGAGTGATTTTCAAAAGAACGTCACATTCCACTGAATCAGTAGACTTCAGGTCCTTTCTTAAAATATAGCAGACACTCACCATAGGAAAAATGCTGCATAGTTTTACCTTTTAACAGAGAAAACACAGTTCTGGGTGGGAATGAGGGGATTATAGCAGAACATGAGAAGGTAATTTTGTTCATCTAGGGCACTATGTGTCTGTATTTCTCCATAAAGTCAATTGAGATTGACAATGCCATGGGCACACCTACCTTTTTTTTTAAAATGTTTCCCTTGGCACTATATAGACAAGCATTCAGTAAATATAGCCCTCAATATGATTGGTCAAAAATTGTTTACTGAAGATATCCAGAATTAACACCCTGATCTTGTAGCAACCATCCCAGACTCAGCAATGTCACAAGAAATCAAGAATCTCTTTTAGACATTCCTAATTGATAAAGCAGATAAAGGAGCTGATTCTTCACCATTGCACTGTACTGCTATTGTTGCACTGCTAATGTTTATTAAGAGATCTGAATGCCCCTTACTTAAACATTTTGACTCAGGCCAGATTGATGTGAAAAACAAAAAAACTGCTGTGCAGTATGACCAACAGCTCTCCAGGCCATGGAGATTCATACATTGAATTTACCCCTTCCTGAGGTCTGTTGACTGTTCCTCAAAGAGCTAATCTTAGGACACACACAGAACACAAGTCTGTCTGCAAAGAACTCTCATCTCTAGACACCTTTCTGTCCTACTCAGGACCAGTGTGTTGATAAGTCACTTTCACATCTGTCTGACAACCTCTCCTGCCCACTGTTCACAGATAGTGCACGCACTCTGTTCCTCTAGTAGGCACCCTGTGCCTGCTCACCCTGCTTTGCAGTCCAAGTCCCTAAGTGCTATTACTCTACTGGACCATTAAGTCTACTTATTCCTGCTCTGCTTCTAACGTATGACATTCTTTGGAGATCAAGACAGCAAGAAAACATCCTTGACTGTGTAAGAGGCTTTAATTTCTCCAGTCAGAGCTCAAGCACTTGAACTTCAAAATCACTAAGCTGTCTCAGAGCCCCCACACATCTGGTAGGTCTTCCTAAAATATTGTGCAGCTTGAGTCCCGATGCACCCTTTCAGTGAGATCAACCTCATCATGTATTTCTGACAGAGAAGACCTAGAGACTCCAACAGACCTCATGGTCTCCATTAAAGCTTAAGCAGTCCTCAGCCATGCTATGATGTGGTCATGTATCTCAAGGTAGATCAGAGGACTACGTTTCCATTTTAGGGTATGTTTATGATGGGACCTCTTAAGTTCTGAGAAGCCCTGCATTGGTTACATGGCTTCATTTAGTCCAGAATTGTACTTGGTCCTCAGCTGACTCTGGTCCAGATAGGAAAAAATCATCAGGACTTAAAATTAGCAGAGGGTAGTGCAAGCTGGTATCATAAAACTCTGAAATAGACCCTCTAGCTATTTCAGTTCTAATTGCTCTCTTTGCTGCCTGGTTAGCAGACACTTTTCAATCAATTGCTGCATTTGTGCTGACAACACCAGATTACAAGAGTTGCTCTTGTCATTTCTGTGACCTCCATCTTCCATTGCTCTTGTTTTCTGGACAGGAGCTAAGGGACCTTATTCCTAGTATTCACCGCCACAAAGGGGGAAGAAATCTTCCCATGGCCAGTAGCCCCAGGTTCCCAGCTGCTACAGAGAACATACTACAAACCTGCCACTGCACATCAGCTCTGGATCTGACCTATAGTATTTACATGCCAATGGATTCCTAGGATTTGGCATTTTAATGAAAAATAAAGACCCAAACCAAAACAAAACAACCTAAATGTCCTCTTTCACCCAAAGTTGGTCCTTCCTGGCTTGGTTCCTGTAGAGATCCCAGACCCCAAATTCCTCAGCCCAGTGAGCCTTTTCCATCCCCTGCAGGGACTTCACACTTCACATACCACAGTGAATCTGCTCCAGTCAATCAAGTCCAGCAGCTCCCTGCTGGCTCCCAGCACCTGCTCACAGGAGGGGACAACAGAAGAGCCCTGCCTCACCCCTTCACACATAGTATTGCCTTATTCTTCAAAAATACTGCTCAGAGCATGACACTCCATTACAGGATGCTCCTATAAATACACTGCACTTTCAGAAGGAGGAAGCAAGTATGCTCTAGTAAATATTTTAGCAATGAAGTGGTGTGGGGTTCTTAATGCTTGTCATTTTTCAATATAAGCGCTTCATCAGAAGGTGCCCTATACTCAAGGGAGAGAACGTGCATTCTAACAATAACAAGACAGCCAGCAGCCAGCACCTTATCAGTATTAGTTTTCCTTGAAAACTTACTCGGTTCTTCCTCCACTCTACCACCTAATGTTCAGGAAGCACTTGATTTAATAAGAAGGTTCATAATGTCAAGTTACAGACACCAAGAGAGGAAAGTCTGGTAAAGTCAATTGGCAAATTGACAAATCTCTGCTATCTCCAAGACAATTAAAAAAAATACAGAGAGAGTTCTGTATGTTAAGCTCTGTAGTGGTGTAGGAGGGCTCAGGAGGATCAGGGGTGTAAAGCAGCAGAGCATGGTCATCTGGAAACTAGCATGTAAGCAAGGAGTCAGGGCATGTAAGCCCTAGAGATGGCTCTGCTGACACTAACCTTTTTGGTTTATGGCAATAATACTGATTGCTGAGCTCAGTAATGTTGTCAAGACTAACTAAGACTAACTAAAACAAGGACAAAGAGAAGGACTGTATTTTACAGCATGCCTGAAGTCCAGACAGAAGAGTTCCATGGCAACATGCAGGGATCTGTTATTCTTCCATTTATTCTCAAGTGCTGTTGCTGGTATTGATGTGATCTCTATACCATGAGACAGAAAGGGTCTTTGCTTCTCTTTGTCTGCAAGCTACCAAGTTGTGGATTCTTCCTTGGCCTTATCTGTCCTTGTAATTAGGGCTGAGAGAGTTACAGGTTTTTGCAAAGCTGTTCTGGGATGCCTTATGAGACAATAGGAACTCCAGACAATGGTTTCTGCAGGACCTTGAAAACTTTCTTTTTTTGTGGCAAGTGATGAACATTTCTCACATTGCAATGTGAAAAGACTTGCTGAGAGGTTTAGTTATGCATGTGATGATTTCTAGAAATCAGACATTTTTCACG
Organism: Urocolius indicus; assembly: GCA_013401255.1. Taxonomy (NCBI): domain Eukaryota; kingdom Metazoa; phylum Chordata; class Aves; order Coliiformes; family Coliidae; genus Urocolius; species Urocolius indicus. Next base: position 29,103 of record WBNH01000207.1, on the reverse strand, counting down.
TACACACACAAAAGGAGTAAAGTCCTGGTCCCATTCTACACATCTTCTCTTGCACTCACCTGAAAACTGTATTCACTGGAACAAAGACCACACTATATTTCCTTAAGATAATGGAAGTAAGAATAAAAATCAGGACTGTGGTGAGTGCAATATTTCATTCTTTCTCTCACATACTCAGCAGACTTTGTAATCAAGCTTCCTCACTTGAAGACACCCTTCCTGCAAGTATGGAAATGGGCAGTGTCTGTTTCTCAGATTTGTGAAATGTCATCTTATCGAGGCTGTTATAAAAGTGACAGGACAGACTGTCACCTGACTGCAGAACAGGAGATGTGTTCTTTGCTTTCCTGCAGAGGTGACCTTGGACCTCTCTTTCACTTCCAAAGCTTTATCTGTCTTGATCATTTAGATGCTAAATTCGTAGGAGGAACAGAGAAGCATTTTTTGCTGTTTGTAAAGCGTACAGCACAATGATTCCATCTCAGGTGAGGTAATGTGCCTGTATAAATACTTTATTTGTGTGTGTGTGTGTGTGTGTGTGTGTGTGTAAAGCTTAAAACATCTGCAAAGACATCAAAAGAGGAATGAGCATGCTGCATAGTAACACAATGCAGCTGACAACTAGCTGATCTAAGATTATTTGAAGTTCCCTTGCAAGCTGTTCCTCCTGTCGCTCATCCATAATGTCATTTGGTCAAATTCTAAACAAACGTGACACAATGCAAAACAAACAGCTGTAGTTCAAAGGGAGCATGCAAGGCACAGGCCCTCATGGCCATGCCCAGAGGAGAGTCAGAAAAGGGCCACTTCTAGCAGGAAGTATGAAGAACTCACACAATTACAAGAACTGCACTTTTGCCTTTCAAATCCGAGGAACAATAAAGAGCAAGAGAGAACACTGAAAGACATAAACTTCTTCTTCTTCTTTTTTTTTTTTAAATATCCTTTGCAATAAATAAACCTTCCTATTTCAATATTTGGCAAGGTTACAGAGTCTAAAAAGGAGTGGGAGAGAGAATTGATACGCACACTGCAGTTAAAACCAGGCAAAGACTACTCCATAAATAAGAGCTTCATACTGAGAAAGATTATTACTCAGATCTCCATGTTGACTCTTGGAATCAAATCACCCTTAATGGATAATGTGAGCATTAATAGGGGAAAACACCCCAACACTGTAGGTCTTAGGCTCTAAATTGTGGAAGAAACTAGACGTGCTTGTGACCTCACTTTTTGTCAGATTAAAATGAAAAAGAGATTATATTTTACTCTTGGTAAGCCTAATTTTCCATAACACCAAGATTCTTTTTCATGTATTTAAATGTTCTTCTGCCCTTAACTGGAAGAGAGTGCTGGATTCTTTAGAAATTAGTCTCTTCCAGGTCTTGGTTCCTGTTGTCCTTAATTGTTTTCCAGAGGTCTTGATATACATTCACCTTACACAGAAACAACAAAAGGAAAACGTTTTTCACCTGAACAAGAGGCACTGGAGGAAAAACAACTGTCTAGAATAAAATCTGAGAACCCAAGCTTCAGAACAGTTTGCAATTCTGGTCCAATTCACCAGGAATCCTTAAGTATTTACATTTCTCATCTGAATAACAGTCCACACTGTTGCAGCTCACAGGAGAGTTTTTTGCTTCTGCCAGTCTAAATAGAGTGATTTGAAAAGGAATCATTTCCTGTGATTTAATTTCATAGCTGAACACAAACTATAGCAAGATAAGGTCACAAACACATAGAACTACCTCGAGAAATCCATCTATACCTCTGAGCTGTTAGAAGTGGAGTCCCTAACTGACTACAGTAGGTTTTGTTATTCTTATGGCACAGAAATACTTCTGCAGGAGATGGTCAATGACCAAGTAGCTGCCAAGACAGTGCAGTAAATGCGTGGCAACTGGGTTTTCTTCCTATTGCCAGAGAAGAAAGGGGTGCTTCCCAAGCTCCATCTATCTCAGGTCTTTTAACTGAGGATCAATATTGCAGAGACAGAGGGAGAGAGACAAACAACCACTGAATGGAAAAGCAACTGCAGCCTGCCACATTCGCAGCAAAGGGAGATAAAAGCCTGCCGCACTCTGAAATCTAATATGCCAAGTCACCTGGAATGAGTGTCTCCTGAAAAGGGCAAGCCTGCTCAACGTCCTTAGCCCACCCCTCTTCCAGAACTGAAACACCAGTATCTGAAAAGTTTTAGCCTTATTAGACTCATTAAAAGCTAACTGGCATTTACAGCTCACATCAAGATGAGGTGTCAGCAGAAACGAGAACCCTGTAAAATATGCATATAACCTATGTGCTACAAAATAGTCCACATTCTCCAGGAGATATACACTGTCTTTTTAGGAGCAGCTAAGGGATGTGTTGTCTTACTCATTACATGAGCCAAAAAGCAGTTTTGGGGTGCTGAAGAGTCTTCTGAGAAAGCAATCGCTGAAAAACATCTCAGCGGTAATAAGCTCTGTCAGAAGGCTGAAGTTTCAGTCCAATGTAATGTGCCTTTAAAAAGTACCATGTCTACACTACTGTATTGCTTACTTTCTGAAGCTAAGCCAGAGGGATGTACATAGTAAGATCTTTGTCTCATTTCAGGGAGGATACAGGATAAAGATTCTGTGCCAGTAATCTTCCCTGGATTAATGGTTTCTCTTTTATCTGCTGTATTTCTGCTCAGATGTCTTTGCTCTGAATGAGTCAGTGGAATGCAAATGACGAGTACAGTCAGTCTGAAAATATTTAAATGTAGCTTTGCACTGCACTGCAGGTTTGTGGAAAAAAATACACATGTATAAATATACATGCTGAAAAAAGGGCAGATGAAAATTACAGATATGTCAATAATGCAAAAAAACCCCACCACAAGCTGTGGTGGGTCAAATTGACAACAGATTCATTTTTCTGTTTCTTCTCTTCTTTTCTTTTTTTCCTAAAAGATCAGCATTTAGATGCTTGCTATGAACAGGTGAGGAAAATCTGCAATACTCATTTTCTAAGCCTCAGACACTGGACAAAAATGCATCTGTGGGAATAGGAACCTGATTTTATTTAGGCTGCTAAATGCCCAGTCTTCATTATCTAGCAAGTGTCTTCCTAAACATAGCAGTCTTTTAATTCTGACGAAGGAGAAACTTGACAGTTCAGGCATTATTTTTTTTTATTTTCTCCCTTTCCTTTTACTATGATATTTTTTCTAATTTTTCATTCTATTGGGATATGGTTCTTCTCCTCTTCTGCTTAGGGCATAGGATTTCCTCTAACAAATGTTTGCACTCCATAAGCAACCACGTAAGGAGGTATTTAGAACTGCAGCCTGGTTTGAGATGGTGAGAGAGAACCCATGGATCTTTATCATGTGCTTCATCAGTAACTGTCCTCAAATGATAGCTGCCAACAGAGTTTCTACAGACTACATGTGCCCTAACAACAACATAGAGGTTCTCCAAAAGCTTTTGTGTACTGCATTAGGATGGTGGGAGGAGGAATGGGAAGGGAATGAGCAATTGGTCAAGTTTGGAAATGACTCGATAACTTTCTGAGCTTTTGCAGTTTTTGTGGGAGTTGGCTTTGATACAATATGCTCATTCAAGCAAGGGACCTCTCCTGGACTAAGCATCAGCTTTCTGATTAAGGATGTTGTAAAGAGTAAACTCTGCAGGAAGAAAGCAAACACCAGCATTAACTTAGTAACTACTATTCTGCTAACAATAAATCAAACAGCATCATAAACTGTGCAATCAAGATAATTTGCAACTGAGTATTAAGCCCTCTAGGCCATCATAAAACCAAAAGAAGGTCTACCTCTGAAAGAGCTGCCTATAAATCCAGTTGCAACAAAACAAACAAACAAACAAAATAAAGACTTATATCATCTACCCAATGCATGTGGGACTTGAAAATTAGTTTGCAGCAAGAGCTTGCCTTTAACAAAAAAGAAAGTATTTCTCTTTTGATGGCTTTGCAATTAACCAGCATTTCTTCTAAATTTCTCACAAAACTTAATTTTAAAATATTTATTATTAAATTTACATTAAGCATTGAGATTTTAAATTTAATTTAAAAAAAAAAAATCTCTTACTTCATCATAGGCTTGGTTTTCAAGATAGAAAATTAACCTGATTTTCCACTAGCTTTCATAGAAAAAATACAGAGAATTTCTTGAAGAATGGACACTTCCCATATCAATAGTTTTCAACACATTTTAAAAAATTGCAATCTATTGACAAAAATTACTTTTTCAGGGGATATACCCAGCAGTTCCACACAATAAGCCGTTTTCTAATTTCTGTTTTGTTTAAATGACACGCATTCCTCCCATCCCCAGTAAGAGGAGATACTTTTGACTCTAGGTAGTCTGTTTTCAGGTTGTTTGTGAGCCTGTTGGTGATTCAAACACAACAAGCACTGCATCACCACAGGAGCAGCAGTGGTGTGAAGAGCTGGCCCCTCATTGTGACCCAACAATTTCCAAAGAAATGTGAAACTATGGTCAGCTATGTTGTGATTGATGGTTACCTCATGATGCCCAGAACTTCATCCAGCTCTGGGCAAACAATTCATGGCTAAGGTACTCCCAGCAATTTCTAAAACTTCTACAGAGATTCATGTGGATGGATCCAGGACCAGGATGGGTTAGGCAAAAAGACAATGAGAGACTAAAACCTACCACTGCTATGTAAGCCTGCCTTGCAGCAGAACAATGTAGCTGCTCTGTATCTGCTCTGCTCTGTATCTGTAGATAATGAAAGAAAGGAGTCTCTGTGGCCATTTTTAGACTGAGGACAAGCTAGCTGATGATGACCTTCCTCAACAGGCTAGCAGGGCCATTCTGCACAGCTGATGCTGTCAGCTTTGCTAGGAAAGGTGCTCATAAGCAGGAGGCTCAAGATCTAACTGTAATTAGGTACTGAATCAAACTGACGAGCTGGTCCTTGCTACCATGAAGTGTCTGAATGACTTTGTCAGCAGTCTCGACAATTTCACTGGTGTCACAATAGTCCTATCGGTTTCAGCTGGGCAAGGCTCTGCTACATGAACAGGGAGCTCAGATCCTGGTCTCAGATTTATACTTCAGATGGATTTTATCTGTCTTTTACAGTTTCCTGAAAACCACTTACAAGGCAAGATTCACTTCAGCTTACAAGACTCCTGTTACCCTTGAGCATCTACTTCATTTACAGGAAGGAAACTGAGACAGCTTTTGGTTAACTTGCAACCAAATTCCTGTGTCAGACTGCTGTTTCACCACACTGGTGGCCAGACTTCTACTGTCAGCGGCTGAACATGATCTCCGCCTTGTGATTTATATAATATTTACAGCATTACAGAAATGCACCGTAGAAATGCAATGATTATTCTTATCTCTTTGGAAACACTGCATGCATTTCACTGCCTGAGATCATCTTCCCTGGGGACCCATTTAAAATAAAACCATTGTGTTCTGAAAACGTGTCTTCAGTATGAGATCTGAGTATTTTCTGTCTTGGTCATAATAAAATGAAAGAAATTGAATCAAACTGTACTCCTAAAACTATATACCTCTCCTGCATGCTTCTCTCTCTTTACTACACAAACACAGATCCTGGAAGATGACAGATTTCAAACTTATTATATGGCATGAAACGATATTTAGAGGCATAGCGCATAACAGAGCTACTCTACAAAGTGTCCAAACAAACATAACCTTTCATGGCTAAGAGTGCACATTTTTTAGACTTGTCTTTAACTTAATTTCTTTACAGAAGAAACCAGCCTATATGCTTTTAAACAGTTTCTAGAGCCCTAGGTCAAACAAAGTGAGAAATGAATAGGTCTATTCATGTTTCAGACAGGATCATTCTGGTAAAGCTAGTTCTGACAGTGTTAAACAGAGGTGATGGAGGAGTCTGGCCCTGTTGTCATTCTAATTGTGACAATGAGTGAAAAAAAAAAAGTGTTCTATTTGCCAATGGATCGATCTTTCAGATTTGTAAAATCTCAATTTTAAGTTCAAGTGAAAGAAAATTCATGCACTCAGGTGCATGCTGCTGGGTGCTTTGTTTGTACCTGAAGTGTCTCTGGCACGGCAAAACATAGGGAAGGGCTAGCAATTTTAAGGCACTAGAATGAAAAGAATGGTGTTACCAGAGTGTGAAAACAAACTGTGGTCTTACCCATTCACCAGCTCTGTGACCAAAACCCCCTCTCTGACCTTGGCATAATCCTCTAATCTCTAAACACTATGGGTCCTCTCCTCCACAGTTTTCACCTGGGCGAGTGGGCTGTGTTTGGAAACAGTCACCTCTTGCACACCCATATCCTCCTTGTTCTGCAAAGGGAACTTCTGGAGCCAGGAGGACTCTCCAGGTAGCACTGCAGGACAAATAACACAAAGCATAAAGACAGAAAAAGCTATCACAAACAATCAGGAAAATTGTCATAGACTAAACTCCATTCTCGGCTACAGCAATATCCTTTTCCCTCGTCCCCTCACTTCAAATCATGCTAAGTATCAAAGAGGCATTTTTCTCACCCAAACAGAATACCATTTTCCTTAGAAAGGAACTAAATCCAATGAATTAAACATCATCTTTCACAACAACAAAGAGAAATTAGTACCCCCTCTTACTTTCTTCTTCAGCAGGGCAAGGTAGGGACTTCACCCCAGACAGACAATTGAAATAGCTCCCATAGGTATTTTCTACACCACTCCTTCAGAGGGACCATATTAAAAATAAACTAATGCTGTAGGCAGCTTTGGAAAATGACTTCAATGGTATTTATTGCTTTGATAGGGTCAGTGCACAGTATGTGCATGTTGCCTTTTAAACATATGTTTCAGGCAAAGAATCAAAGCTAATTTCAGTGTGTGAAAAGCAAGCAGATTTCATTACTGATTGTGACTTTAACTTCAAAACGATAAGGATGCTGGATGTAGGTTCTCAAAACTGAATGTCCAAATGGGAATTTATGATGTAGAACTTCAGCTTTATCTTCCATGGGCTTCAATACAGAGAGAAGAAAGAAATCCTCTGCTAGCAGGAATCTCACAGTTAACCCATGAGCCAGCTGCCTATTTTTCCTCTCTCCTCTAATTCTCCCTGCAGCTATTTCCTCTCAGTAACATGTTAAAGCAAGAATGGCTATTGGCACTAACCATCTTTGGCATCCAAGTAGTGGATACGAAAGAGATCTGATTATTTTTTCCTCACCACCACAATGCAGCCCTTCTTCAACTCTTTTCAGAAGTGTCAGCAGAATTCATAACATAGTCGATACAATCTGAGTGGCAAACTGTAATAAAAGGACTGCTGCTAAGTCTTTTTTTTTTTTTTTTAATGTGGATTCCTCTCATATTATTACATCAGATCTGCTCCCCAACTTCAGGCAGGCATTGGTAATAACCCTTCCTACACTGTATATGGAAGGTGGTGGACCTGTAGAATTATTAAAAGGCTGCAGGCATAAGCAGCAACAAGTGAAGGATTCAAGGCTTTACCAAATGTTTTGCTCAAAATCAGATTCAAGACAGATTATCAGTAGTGGTAAAAACCAGAAGGCAGCCTAAAGATAGGTATCTAACCCAGACTTAGATACCTAAAGTAACCACATTTTCCACAAGATACATTGGGTATGTACTTAACTTTGAAAGCAAACATTGTTCATTCATTGCCAAAGAAAAAGCACTTAGATATCTGTAAAAGTGCTTAGATGTGTATACTAACATGTGTAAAAATGGATACATACTTTCAGTTACTAAGTATATATATATATATATATATGTATGCAAATGCATGTGCATGCTTGTGTACATTGATGAATTAAGACTCAAAAGAGTCTAATTTGCAAATTTGCACTGTTGGGAAGCACTCACAACTTAACTTTAAGTCAAAGAAAAGTGTAAGATTTTTAAAATAACCCAGCCCTGTTTTTTTTGGTTTTTTTTGTTTTTTTTTTTTTTTTTTTTTTTTTTTTTTTTTTTTAGTGTTCCAGACTACAGACGTGCACTATTTTCTTAGGCTTTGTCCAGGTCTGTTTAAAGCACCACACTCCCTAGGTTCAAATGACACCTTTGAAACAACTGAAGCAGTAAATCACACCTCTTTATTATCATCTCAACAAGAATAACAATCTCCTCTGCTTGATGAAATACCCATGGGAATTTCACGTGATTACATGGGGATAATGTGTCTTTCATGACTTTAACTGGCCGTCTACAGTTTACATTGTATACTTGGTAGTCAGTCAAAAAGGACATAATCCACTGAAGGAAAACATAGACAAGGGGTTAGCCATTCCAAGACTGGAGAAAAAGGAGGTAGAAATTGAAGGAAGAAAGGGAAGGATGACACTGCAATTGCTCAGCTTAGTAGCACAGCTGCTTAAACAACTGAATAGCAATCAATGGGTTAGTATTCAATCCAAGTTTAGATCACACTGAAATCTATTAGAATACTGCATATAATGAATGACTCTTACTTATTTGGTATTCCATCTTAGAATTAATCAGCTCAGTTGTTATGCAGAGAATAAAAAAAAAAAAATCATTTGGGTAGACAGGCCCAAAAACAAGAAAAACAACCACCTTGATTTCCCTGGTGGTTAACAGCCTGACAGTACTCAACAACACATGCTGAAGTTGAACACTGTGAGAGACAATGCAAGTTAGAGGTTTCTCAGCTGTTACGGCAATGGCCTGGTTTCTGTGTATGTGTAGCTTGCCCCATCTCCTCTCTTTCATTCTCTCATGCAGTGCTCTTAGGTTGTACCATCTGCTGGAGCACAATTCAGAGGTAGCTTTAAAATGATGATAGCTCTGGGAAATTATAATCATTGGGTCATAGAAAGCTGTACTGCAGCGTATAAATAAGATAACTGAAAGTGCTGAGCGGGGCATGTTTGCATTATGAAATGTATTTTCCTTTTTCCTCTACAAAACCTGTCTGGAAAGTGTGGGGAATGCAGCAGGACTGAAAACCTGAAGGAAAACAACACTGCCCCAGAAGCTGCACAAAGGAGGAGGGGGGTAGAAGAATGGTAAGCTGTAGCATTATTGACTGAGGAATGATAAAAGAGGAAGGAATTCAGCAGTTACATCTATTTCGCTTGGTGCAATGGAATGAGATCAAAGGCTTACTTTCACATTAGCCCAGAATAATGCATACTCTATAAATGATGCAAAGCTAGGCCACATTCCCAAGATGTGACAATGCCTCAAGATGTCCCTCTGCTAAGTTCAGGTCAAGGCAACAGGCTCCTGCATACAAAATTCTTTTTCAAAGCACACAAACATAGCCAAACCATTGGCTATGGAGACCAACAATATTCAGGACAGGCAAGGTGTCCTTCGCTGGCTTCTACATTTCCACAGATGGCATTGCAAATTTAGGCAATTTTCATTCACTTGCAGCTTTTTTCCCCCCAATTGCTGCTAATCTTTCAAAGAATCTAGACTGTCCACTGAAGCACAAAGAGAAGCTCAGGCTGAGAAAATCGATTTTATTTTATTTATAAAATAAGTACCAGAGAGGAAGATAGCCAGATGCCAGAGATGTAGCTCTGTCCCACCACTGCATTGGCAACCATAGGGAACTTGATCAGCTCATCTGAGATGCCTTCTTTAATGACTGCAGAACAAGAACAATGTTAAACAGTTCTTGAAACACCAAGTTTAATTTTTTTGTGAGGTAAATTTGTCAAAGCCACCTAAAGATTCAGACCAGTGTTGGTTGTACCTTGCTTCCTGGGGGATCCAGGTATTGTGGACACCTTCAATAAAACACTCTCATGATGCATCCATATCTAAATTCATTTAAGAAATCTTAACCTCTGAGACTCTGTTTTCCATTAGTTAAATGGAGATGAATAATTACTTCTCCTCACCTTTCACGGTTTGGTTAGTGCAGGGATGTGTTGCCATACCAACAGCAATCCAGCCTGGTGGTAGGACGGGGCTGGAAGTATAGAAATGCAGACATCCCAGACCAAGCAAAAAAATCCTGCTCTCTGTCTCTCCCTCCCTCTTCCTGGAAGAGAAGCAGTTTCACTTTGTGAGAGTGCACAAAGGGGAAGAAAGCAAAAGAATTGTCCATCAAGCTCAGCAGAGCCTCCGGGGCTTTCAGCAGAGGATGTGAGGGGAGTGAGCCTAAACGAAGGCTGATTTTAGTTCAACCCAGCTTCACTGAACTGCCTCCAGCGGTCCCCAGTCTGAGAGGAGCATGTGGCACCGAAAGACTCACCGATACCTTCCCTTGATTTGCTTTCCACAGGCAGGCTCAGGTTCTGACTAATAAGGAGCATGAAGTCCCCTGCTATTCATGGGGCCACATTTTCTTGGTGCAGCTGTGCTGCCAGCAGCCAAACCCTCACTGGGAGCATGCAGCAGGCACCGTCGGCCTGGTGAGTCTTCCGGGTCCTTCCCTCCTTGCCAGAAACATCAGTCAATCTGTAAATGTTACTTCAGGGAAGATGTAACAGATACATTCATTCCTTGCTGTAAATCCTTACTGTAAATCCTCCAGATCTGAACAGAGACTCTAGCCAGTACTGGAGAGAAAGAAACCATGTATTTGGTGCCAAACCCATGTCCCATCCCAGACACCCTTCTCAAGATGCCCAAACCAAAAAGAAACAGGCAATAAGGACAGTGAAAAGGCTGCTTACAAGAAGAGACTGGATAGAATGTGAGAGTGCCACAGAAATGGCTCAACTAAGGGCAGACACAATAAATTTATGTTTATATTTTTATATACAATAACTAACAATGTAGAAAAAATAAAAAAATAATGCAGTCACCTTTTCTCATGGTATAAGAGGAGAACGAGTATAAACTAAACTGGAGCAATTAAAAACCGCCACAAAGCCAACACACAACATAACCATAAGGTACTCCAGACCACACAATTCCACTGACACTACATGTTCTACCACACTCAAATCCAGAATCAGAGATCCTTGAATATCTAGAGGTACAATTATCTGTTAAAAGTAAACAAGCCCTGGGAAAGGGCAAAAAACCCTTGCAGTGCAAGAGTTAGTGCAAGAGTTATGCAAGAGCATAGGAAAACATCCATTAATCAGATATAATGATGAATCATCTGTGAAATGAGGAATTTTCAAGTACACCTTGAGGCATCTACATCAGGAGGTGTTGACATGTATTTACCAGAAGAAAGATCAGGTCTTTGTGGAATTGAGCCTATATTGGCCTTTGGACACAGAGAGCCAAACCAAGGTAGCATGAAAGAGTAAAATGAGAAAACAAAAATAGAATGTGTGATATTAGGACTATTGCTGTAATTTAGGGCCCTCCCCTACCCAAGACAGACTCCGCAGTGATTTTTCACTGATAAGTAAAACCATAAACCACCACTCCATGGGAGAAAGTGTGGCTGGTTGGTGAACAAACTCCCTCAGAAAATTCTCGTAAACCTTGAAGCTGCACCAGGAAGAGAGCCACCACCAAGGGACAGCCATGCACCCACTTGCGCTCATAGCACCACTCCCATGATACAGGACTTTTGCAGCAAGGATCATCATGCTGCAAGATCATTGACACAAGCATCCAAAATACAATTTCACATGGAGCACTCAGGAGAGGTCCCTTCCAACTCCTTAGATTCTGTGATTCTGTGATAAGCCAGGAAATAGGACTTCTTCCTACTTACAGAAGCCACTACTGACATGCTCACCTCACACTTTTCAAAGTGATAGAATCGTAAGATCTTTAAGATCATCAAGCCCAACCACTAAACTACATTGTCAAGCCCATCACTAAACCATATCCCTCAGCACTTCCTCTAAGCATCTTCTAAAAATCTCCAGGGATGGTGACTCCAACACCTCCTCAGGCAGCCTGCTTCAGTGTCTAACAATTGTCTGTGAAAAAGTTCTTCCCAATATCTAAACTAAGCCTGCTCTCTTGCAACTTAATGCTATTTCCTCTTGTCTTTATTACTTCCTCTTCCCTTCAGGTAGTTGTAGAGAGTGATCATGTCTCCTCTCAGCCTTCTCTAGGCTAAATGTCTCCAACTCCCTCAGCCATCCTCTATCATACCTCTTCTCCAGATCCTTCATCAGCTTTGTTGCTCATCTCTAGAGAAGCTCCAGCACCTCCATGTCCTTGTAGTGAGGGGCCCAGAACTGGACAAAGTGTTTGAGGTGCAGACTCACCTGTGCTGAGTACAGTGGGACAATCATTGCTCTGGTCCTGCTGGACACATTATTTCTGATACAAGCCAGGATGCCTTCTTGGTCACCTGATGTTCAGCCAGCTGAACAGTTGTTGTTGTTGACCAACAGCCTCAGGTCCTTTTCCACCAGACAGCTTTCCAGCCATGCTTCCCCTAGCCTGTAGCATTTCATTGAGTTGTTTTGGCCCAAGTGCAGGACCCAGGACTTGTCCTTATTAAATCATATGCAATTGGCCTCAGCCCAATGGTACACACACAGCTGGCCCCTGCCCTCATGCTGGGTTGCCCCTGCATCTGCTCTTACAGACTCAGATCTTCCCCAGTCGCAGCTTTCACTGCAGTTCGCTGTTTTCCTCTTTGTGCTTTGTGACCAGACTTGTATTTCAATATGTTATCTCCTGGTGTTTTCATCACTGCTGACACAGCTCTCCCCTCTCAGGTAAAAGACTTCCTCTTCAGCTCCTTCTGACCTCAGGTGTCTGTCTTTCACTCACCTGACAAACCTTCTTCCATTTTCTCTGGTTCTTGATCTAAAAGTCCAAACTGACATATTTCTCCCTTATCCCTCACTTGGGCCCCATTCCTATTGATACCCTGATCTTTAGACTACAGTGATGACAAGTAGTGAAAGAGTTTAAGAAGAAATGAAGTTATAGACCTGAGTATATTTTTGGACTCAACATCTACTAATGCTTGCTCTCCTACTCTACTCATGTCCCCATTAAAGCCTCCCAGATGAGTAAACTTCAACCTGTTGGGAACCTCAAGAGCTCTGATAAAAGGAACAAGTTTAGCAACTCTTTGGAGATATTTTACTGGAATAGTTGGACCACTTCTAGAAACTAACCTTGCTAAGAACTGTGAAGTTCTTTTCCCCCACGAAGGGGGAAAAAAAGCTGGATTTTTGAAACTATGCTGCTGGCCAAGAAAATTGTAGGGATGAACTAGATAAGCAGACGTAGACCAAGCATAGACTCCTGCTGTTCTTGGTGGAGCTATGTTTAAGTGAAATTCTTTCACCAGAAATAATGAAATGGACATCTCTGACAGCATCTGGAAGCTATCCCTGGATATTCTTCAACAAATGCAAATGCATTAAGGGTGGTCGAGTTGTATTACGGGAAGAGGCAGCCACAGAGAGGTGGGAGAGCATGGAGGCCTCAATTATGCAGAAAGGAATATGAGAAGAAAGAAGAGCAGCAGCCAGCCTCACTGACAATACAGGGAAGCACTGCCACAGGTCACAGTTTGTAATCATATCAGCTTGCTAGATTTTATTTCTGTGCATAAATTACATTGAGATCACAGCTGCTACTTCATGGACTTAAAAAATTGAATGGTTAAGTTAAAATGAGGGGGAGTAATATATCATTATAGTGAATGAAAATAAGATGCTCTTGATCAAGGACCACTATCAAAAGAGACAACAGTTACACAATAAGTCTTAGCTACATCAGTACAACCTTCCTCTCCAATTTCCCCCCTCTTCATCATTGTGAGTTTAACAAATAATAGTAATGAAGTTTGTCTAAGAGTGTTTGTCTAAACTGTTGTTTTGTATTGAAGCAAAAAGAATAATAACATATTAATAATTTGTCACTGTATTTTCTTTAGCTACATATTTAAATATCAATAAAAGCTTTAAGGATGTACACGAGGTAATTACTTCCTTGGAAAGTCCATTAGACTTCCTATGCTTTTATGCCACAGAACAAACACCAAAAGAAAGATTATAGACCCAAACAGTTTCTGATATAAAAGCTCATTTTTCCTCCACCCTTTAAAAGTAAAAAAATGCCCTCAGGGAGCAAATAAACAGCAATTATGCTGCCAAAGCCAGAGGAGAGTTCCTCAGTGAAGATGGGAATTGGTTCCTTAGCATTCTCAACTCCTTGTTGTCTAACAGGCATGCCAGAGGCATGCAACACACAAAATGGACACACACCCATCTGCAGTAATTTCAGCACAACCGCAGGTCCCATCTTCACCTCTCCAAACATTCTGGAAATGTTCTTTCTGCGTAATGCTGGGTGGTCTGGTGACCTTTGCAGCACACTGTCTAGCTCTGGGCTCACATTTACAGCCCCACCACTATCAGCAGAGAGTGTTTTCATACTTTACAGCATAAAGTGCCAAACTGCAGCCTTTTTTGCTCCACAAAGTGGCTTAATGGGTTCAGCAGGACATAACCCAGGTTGTCTGATACTGCTTTCTGCACAACCACGTTAGTCTCCTCTTGAAAGAAATTCTCACACGCTGTGCCTCCTCCAACAGCACACTCACATTGCTTCTGCACAGCCCCAAAGAGAGGGATCTGAACATAAAATTCTTGATGAGGTGCAAAGCAGTGCTGCTTACTTTGTATTTTATCCGTTGAAGTGACATGCCCCAACACTCAGCCCACTTTTTCCATGGGACACAGTGATGATTTGGAAGGCATCTTCGGCTGTTGTCTTTCTAGATCTCTGGAAAATGTGTTCCACCACATACGGAATGCTGTTTTTATTGATCACAGCTGTTACCGATTTATATTTGTCTGCATTATCTGTTCGGGTCATTTGCCGGCTCACCAATGGAGATGGTCAAACTAACACTGGGTTCTCTTTCTGCTGCTGTTGCAAAAAAATTACTAGCAACAGTGGAAGCAGTTTTTTCTTCTTTCTGGTTTTAATTAGACTGATTAAGATCACATCCCAAGCTTAATGTGTGGCTGGAGAAGCACCCGGCACAGCAGTGTTTGAATAAGAAACCCTTTGGCCTTGGAGACTATCCTCACCCAAATCCAAACCACTGTTTGATGGAAAGCCATAGCAGGAGACCTTTCCTGATGTTCCCACATGGAGACAAAGGGGTTTCACTTCCTGAAGAGGAAAGAAATCCAACTTGCAGATCTAATCAACTTCTTAGTCTCCATGACTGCTAAGTCGTACCTGTGAAAGTTGATGATTTTTCCATCTTTGGGATGATACCACCAGTTCACCAGTTCCTCACACACATAGTAGCTACACTGTAAACTCACTGGGAAACCTGGAATCTCTGATCCTTCTGTATCCTTTTCAGATATGGCCTGTATTTGACTCATCGGCTGATGAGTCTTGCTTCTGCTTTACGTCCAGACCAGATTTAGAGTTAAACCGTCTAAGGGATTTTGTGCAAAGCAATCCTCTTTTTTTTTTTTTTTTTTTTTGCATAATTTCTGCATGTAGCAGGCAGACACTACAATTCCCATTATGCACTACACCACTACACTTTGGACATCCATCATTTTAGAATTTAGAAGAATTACAACATCTGAAAGTTCTACACTCTCTTACACAAAAGAGTTAGCAATTAACTGATGTCAGATAAAACCAGCAAAAATATAGCTAGATAAATTTGTAGATAAATTGGTATGCATTTGTACCTACATATTATATTCATATAGACTATTCTATATGACTATAATATTAATATATTATATAGACTTTAAGCAGATACAGCTGGATGACAAAGGGTTCTCAAAAGCAAAGAGGCTGTTTGCTTTTGCAGGGTCAAGCATGTCCTGATTAAATGGAAGACCACTCACCTTTTTCACAAAGGAAAATTCAAATTGATGACACTCTCTGCCTTTGGAGCACTGACTCCTCAGATGTCAACTAAGGTCCATCTCACTGGTGTAAAGATTACTGTGGTCTTCAGCAGGATCTGATACCAGCCTAAGCCTCTCTTTTAAAGCCAGGTTTTGGAAATAAGCTCATGAATCTAATCCAAGTTTTGGTTGCTTTGTTTCTGTTTTTAAATAATGGGCATCTTAAACTCCTAGATGGCTATCTGGGAACTTGGGACTGGTCTTCAGAAGTTCTGAGGGCTAGGGAGTAGTGGGCAGCAATTCAGTCAGCATCTGCTCTTGAAATCTTGTCCTTAACAAGTGGTCCAAGTCTTGATTGGTTCTGCACATGCCTGGGTCAAGGTCACGTCACGCATAATGACCCAGGATGCTGCAGCTCCTGGGAGTTAACAACGTAGTGGCTGTTGTCTGCCAGAATGTGTACCCTATACAGCAACATCACTTTCACAATGACAAATCAGGAAAATTCAGTTGCTACGTGCCCCATTTCCAGACAACAGAAATCCAACCTGCTCAATTGTACCATTCTTGAATTTATATTACCATAGCTGAAAGGAGAACCAAGACAAAAAAGCCAGGCAGGATTTTGGCCTCAGCAAATAAAAGGTGAGTGCACTAAGACTAAGGGCATGTTTACAATTCCTTTTTTGATAATCACAGTGATGTATTTGTGTCATTTTCCCAGATATACATCCTCATTCATCAGACTGGTTCTAGCTGATCCATATAATCTATGCAGAAGGCTTGGTTCTCAACAAACAGAAATAGAAAGGAAGATTTGCTGTGAGAAAATCTTTTTTTTTTTCGTGTGAATATTAATCATTTCAGCTTTGATAGTGAAGTGATGCAAGTGAAAAAGCCAAGAATTGCTCCAGGGCTCCACACAGATGACTATTGTAGTAAAGACATTTGTTGGAGATAACATTGCTTAAGCTCAGAATCATTACACTATGTAGTTAACTCCAGTCAACCTGCTTGCTCCCTAAGATTTAAACAGAATTAATATGACATCCCAGGTGAAGCTGAAACCCAGCAACTCCGAAAATAAAAATGACAAATTAAAGCAAGTTCCATATGTGTTTTAATCTTAAATGGCAAAAAGAAAACCATTATGCCAGATGATAGGAGAGCAATATGGTCCCAATACACTGTTCGTCTCCTTAAAGCTTAAATAAAGTTTGGCATATTTTGCAGTTAAGAAAAGTATGGGGATAGCTCTAAAAATTTCCATGGCTAAGGTCATCACCTTGTAGCTTTGAAAGTCAGAATAGATTTTGGACTAATGAATATACATCACCAGAATATGCTGGTTATTTGGTCTTCTCAATACAGTTCCATATTATGACAAAAATCTTCACATTTCAAACTGATAAAAACATTTGCAGTTAAAAGACCAGACAAACTAATGCCTTTCCTCAGGAAATTTATAGCCACTATTCTAAGGGGAAACTTGTCCTACTATACCAAAATTTTTCATCTAATCTTATTTATGTTATAATATTTTAAGTCTCCATGAAGGTCACAATTCTTGAAGGCAGTCCTTGTAAAAGAACAGCCTGCACAAGCAGACAAAGGAAATATTCTCATCCCCTTTTGAACAGGTAGGGGCTGAGAGACATCCAAAGACATCCAGAATACCAGTGA
The DNA here is from genome assembly GCA_013401255.1 of Urocolius indicus. NCBI lineage: Eukaryota > Metazoa > Chordata > Aves > Coliiformes > Coliidae > Urocolius > Urocolius indicus. Next base: position 11,682 of record WBNH01000207.1, on the reverse strand, counting down.
CAGAGCTGGAACTGACAGCATGTATCAGTCTGCTTCCACCAACCTCAGTGCACACGTAGCATGTCAGGTGGGTAGATGACCACTGCTTTAGAAGGAAAGATGAAAGGTCACAGAAGTGCCAAGAAGGGAACATGCATTAGCCATCGGTGCATGCCTTCTGTGCATTGTGTGAGAAAGCATTAACAGATAATTGAAGATGAATGCTCAAAATGTGCACTAACTACTGCACCTAGCTGGAGAGACTGGCTGCTAATGGAATGAAAGCAATACTCTAAGCTACCTTAAACAAATACTGAAATTGGAAAAAAAAAAAAAACAAAAACCAGCACCTTTGGTATAATTGATGCTAAACATCCTTCCACTGTAGAAAACAGCTCTGCATAGCTTAAAAATGCTTTTTATTAAAACCAGTTGCATCTGTTTTCTCATTCTACCCTTCCTTCTTCCCCACCATCATCAGTCTTGCAAGTAATTCTCTCTTTCTCTTTTTACCCCACCACATTTCCTTCTCCTGCTAATTTACTGTAACAGAAGTAGCAGCAGGGTTTTCCTGTTCATCAGTGAAGAGGTCTGAGCTATGCACCTCTGGGAACTGATGCATATTTACAATATCATCAGGAAAGCTCAGTCACTAGGTTGGTTTGGGCAGTTAATACTTTGACAGCTCAAAACTAATCAAACAGCACTGCTTAAACCTTCAAACATTATAATCTTCCAAGTTTTAACCAGTCTGGAACTTCTGTGGAAATTTTTTAAAAGGGGATAAGAAACAATCCTAAAAATGAAATATACTTTGGAAACTTCTAATTATCAGAATCCAAGCATTACCAGGAATAAACTGTAATAAAATGTAAGACATAGCACAAAGAAGGATCACACAAAGGCACAATGAGACTCGTAAGAGGAATGACAAAAAGAGAGAACAGTATCTTCTTACACATATAAGAAACCTTTTACTTTGAAAAAAATTACAGTCTACAGGTAAAAACTACACTAACTTGTGCTAGTATGAAATTAATTGTGACCTAGTTTTTTATTTTTGCATTATAATACATAATGTGAAATTAAAAAGTCAAAACATAAAATTTTTATCCTGCATTTTGAAGCATTGATACATTTCATCCTGACAATATAAGGACATTGTGATATTTGTCAGAATTTTTTTATTTGCTCTTCTTCTACCATCTCAAAATGAAACTGGATGAACCTATCAAGACTTTAAGACAGATGAAAAATGTAATGATGTTACGATAAGTTCTCCAAAAGTGATACAGCACAGGCAGCTGAAGAAGGCTGTATGTAACAGCAGAAACAGAAATACAGTCGGGATACCAAGTCTGGCTTTCAGAGCTCTGCTATGGATCACTTTAACAAATGATCTTGACCTTATTAGATGTACCACACTGACTATGTTTATACATACTGTGTGGAATTGGACATTTTTATACGAAAAATCAAAGAAGGTTACAGGTATAGAAGACTGTGCCGCAGCTAAAGCTGAAGAGCCTAAAACCACTACTCAGAGCTAAAACAGAGATAGAGCATCACTGCAGTAATGAAACTCCATAATTGACATCTATGTGTACCAAAAAGGTTCCACTCCTATGCTGCATTTCCCATAATGAAGCACTAGGTTTAATTACACAAGTAGACTTAGCCTAAGAAAGAACATCTTCTAATACATCAAAGATCAAAGAGAGAAATGGATGAGGAAAGTGTATCAACAATATATAACATCAAAAAAGAGCAGAAACAGAAGTGATATTGAGAAAAAACTACTGGCCCAACAATAAATGGTAGTTGAGTACAGAGTTAATGGTATGGTTTCATTCTTTCACAGGTGATAGTAGTTCTTTCAAAATTTTGGTACAGCAGCTTTCTTGTACAGATTCAGGGAAGAAAAGTTCTGATTTTAATAATATGGAAAAAAAGAACACGTTCAATGTGGGAGGCAAAGGGTTTTAAAAACAATATTTGTACATAAAAATACCACCTGACAATAGGAACTCGGTACTTAACTTCAGGATCCAGTGTTTCACCTAGTAACATTTAAAATACAAACCACAGAAAATGTAGAGCACAACTGAAGATACTCCTGGCCTAGTCCGCATCTCCATTACAACATCTCTCCTCAGTTTCAACTGCATGCTTGTTCCACCTCAGACAGGCCAACAGCTCCTCTTTGGCAGACTTTCTTCTGAGAGACAACTCAGTTTACCTCCCAGATTGCTTCCATTCCTAGAGTCTTTCCTGTTTTGCATCAAAATTCCTTTGCATCCCAGACAGAGACTCCTAAAGTGGAGATGACAGTCAGGCCTTCCAGCCAAGGGCAGAAGTTCATGGCATCCCAGGTTTCCAGCCAGGCTCCTCCCTTCTCTGTTCCACACTCTGAGTTACACAATGAGACTCATTTCTGGGCTTTAGCACATAGAGAAACAGGATTTCCATCCCTAGCAATTAATACTTAATGAAAAAACAGTAGCCACAACAGCTCTGTACCAAGATTTGAGACCATCTGTTACTGTCTTGTAAGTGTACGCATTCTAGAGTGACCAGTCTACTTCTTACCAGCAGTGTGGTATGCATCTGCTAAAGAAATATTTCACTGCATAGGCCCTGGATGGATTTCTGATGTGGGGAAAAGATGCAAAGAAAGCCAAAATAAACACTGGCTTGATTATTTTAAGATGTATCTCTTGCTCAAGCACATGTAAATAAATCTCACCCAAGACAAAAAAAGGCAGAGTTACACTGGGGAATGCCTTTGGCTTGTCTCAGGAAGCCTTCTAAGAATAATTAGAATGTTTCAATTTAACTATTTTTTAATGACTCACTCATGCACCCCACCCCATTACTTCCCCTAAGAGGGTGTCAAGCTACTACACACATACTAGCAGCAGGGAGAGATTTGTTGACAATACATCTGAAAAAAAAGGCACTGGCAATGTTGTGTGTCAATACTCATCTGAATGTGCCCATTTGATATTTTACTGACAGAACTGAAAATATGTTTGAATTTCAAACTTGTCTAGATGGCTAGGATGCAGGGATTATTTTCCCCTGAGGGCAGATAAACAAGACGGATGGGCTAAACTCCGAATTGCCTAATGATCAAAATGCAAGGTAAGCTGTCATAGAGAGGGCTCTTCTCATCCTTGCTGACAGCATGAATTCTGCTGAATTATTTCTAGTCTTTCTGATTAATGGGTCTAGTGACTAATTAGTTCATGAATCTTGCTCATAAATGGCACTTTGATAGCTGCCTAATGTTCACTTTGAGAGAAAGACCTCACTGATATCAGCTGGAGATGTGCTCTCCAACAAAACCTGTCCCTGGACAATCCCACAGCTGGTGGTCGATGCCCAGATGCAGCCTGGCCCTTTTGGTGGAGGCACAGACCCGGTTGGGATCCACATAGCCCCAGAGAGCAGGGAAAAGTGGGGCTGCACCCAGCCTTTCTCCACAGGATGAGCAGGGTCATGTTAATGGCTTCCTGTGATTGCAGCATGGAACAAACACATTTTTGTAGGACAGGACACATTCCTCGATTGTCAGAGCGGCAATATCCTCTCTTGTGATGGGTGAGATCAGTGCATCTTGAAAGAGACATAATGTGCTCCAAGCACTGTTACACACTAGTGGCACTCCCAAGCCATGCAACTGCTGCTCGGCTTCTTCTGGAGGGAATCAGTCTTATCAACCAAGAGGGCAGGGAGAACCACCAGGATCACCTACAGTAGCATCACACTGCCCTCTCACAAGGTAAAAAGCACAACATCAGATCCAGCCAAGTATCTGCTTGTCAAACTGCCCAAAATATACTTGGTTGTACCAGAAGTAAGCTGGATTCTTTGACTAATATTCTGGAGAATACCTCATTAAAAGGAGAATTATCTCCTTAGTACATCCCATTACTTCGTTTCTGCTTCTTCTTTGCCTGGAAGAGACAAAGTCAGTTTTCTTTGTTGTTACATCAGGAGGACGTCATATGCATGGTTTCAGATCTCACTGTTCTCTATAAATGTTCCCAGCTACTGAATGCTGGGGTCAAGGCTCTACTTCTGTCCACAGACACATAGGTTTTGGCTTTATAGCTTTATAGCTCTTCCAGTAGCATGTTAACCTTTCATCCTAACCCATCAAAACATTTAGGGATTTTGCTTGCTGAGGAGGAGTTCGGTTCCAAGATGTATTGCTATACTGCAACACTAAGAAGAATTTTCTCTATGAAGGGAAACTGTCTTGTTCAAATTGTTTGGCCTGATGATCAAGAAGAGAAAAATTAAATGACCATAGCTACCCTATGAGCTCTTCCTTCGCTCTGAGAGCACCAGCAACATTTGCTCGGTGTTTCCCAGTACACACATTTTGAGATGTGACTCAGTTTGTGCAGAGGTAAGAAGCTCTTAAGATGATCCCCTGTTACATCAGGGCCCATATGTCCAGAAGAACTTCTCCACTCAGTTATTACTCAGGGAGAGTGTCAAGAGTGACATGGCAGATTCATCTCTAGCATTGAGATCCAAGATGTATTTCTACACAGACATATTTCCTCCTAGCATTTAATGCTGAAAATACATCTGCAGATACCATACCCCATGGAGCCGCACACAGATAGAACAGAGAGAAGACAGCTTAAAAACTATATGCAATTAATCATCTGTCTCTGATTAACACTGATTGTGTTGAAATGGATTACACAAAGCTGAAAGATCAAGCCTCGTGTGTTTTCTCACCCCTGTGGTCCAGAATCCACGTATTTAATCGACCTGTAGCCAAGGCCCAGCACTGATCTCCCATACTTAAGGAACACCATTCCATTATATCATTAAGTCACAGACTTTGCTTCACACTTATGGATCCCTCAGTTAATATAAGAGCAGACCGAGGTGGTGCCCATGGTGCTCCTTCTCCGTATAAGGTCAGCTGGGGGCCACTGCAATGGTAGCTCCTCCCAAGAAAGACACACAGCAAGGGTGCAGACTGTCCTGATTCTTCACTTAACAGTCACCCAAATCTGCTAAGCAATTGGAAGATTTGACTTTACCATCTTACCACAAGCTGAGTATTATCCATTCCAGGACTTGAACCTCTAATCTCAGTGGGGCTTTCAAAAGGATGAGCGCAAAAAAATTTTCCAGCTGACATTTAAGTTGCTTCCTCTCCCCCTTCTGCTCATATGACAAAAACACAAGCCTAGTCTCCACCACAAAGACTCCCCCTCAGGAGACAACTGTCAAAATCTAGTCCCCAAAATGGCCTATGACTGCAATCTTCCATTTCCTTCACCTGTAGAAAGAAAAAACTATGCATGAACATTCTGTCCAGAATGCTGTAGAGCTAAAAAACCATCTCAGAAATACAGAAAAAGAGAATATAGCATCAGCTCTGCAGCTTCCACTACAGTAGCTCTACCAGGTGTTATTTTTGCTGTTTTTTGTCCCGTGGCAGCCCAGTGCAACTGAGTACCTGTGTCAGGTCTCAATGTTGCATTTCATGCAAGTTAACTCTATGGTCTGCAGGTCCTCCTGACTTATATCCATGGCACACAAATGCTTCTGAGAAAAGCCATTCTTAAAGCCCAGGAAGAGACCCCCCACTCCAAGTACATAACTAGGTATGTCCAGCTGATTTAAGAAAAGGCTAGCATTTGCAAAAAGACTGGAGTCTTTCTACTAGCTATCCAACAACACGTCTGCACTTGCTAAAATGTCAAAGCACACAAAGCAAACCTCAAAACAAAAGTGCTTTCCAGCATTCAGATCTGGATAGATAACTCTGCAAGCATTCTGAAGAGGGGCTGTGGTATAAGAAACCCTTCTCCAGCTCAGAGAATTAGAGGCTAGTAAAGATATGTATTATTCAGTTCAGTTCTGTTCTGATGACTTGTTCGGCTTGGTGGCTGTATTGCAAAAGGTAAACAGGTTTCTACCCATAATCTTGTTGTCTCTGAGCAGCAATCCATCTGTCTCTCATTTATAGTATCATCTAGTGGCGTGTCTTCTTACCCAGGTGACACTCCCTTCAGATACTATTTTAATACCATTGAAGGCAGACGAAACCCCAGATTTGCCTAAGCAAATTTAAAAGAGCTATTTAAAGATAAAGATGCAGCAAAGCTGAAGCTAATACAGCAAAGATTTCTCAGGAGGGTTCCTAAACGGAGAAATTACTGAGAAAGGAAATAATTCACCAGAAAGCTCTACCAAATAAAATTAACTATAGCAGCTTCTAGTTAGGACACTATAGTAAGGCATATATGCCTATAGAGAAATCTTGGGATTGTAAATTTCATTCCTAAGAGGCTTCAGTCTACCAGTGAAAGATTTAAGTTTGACTCTAGTCTTTGATAAAAATATCCAATGCTCAGTTTAGAAACTTCTCAAGAGTCTGAAGCATGTGCTGTTTTTCAGCACATAGAGGACAGAAAAATCCACACTTACGAGACAAAGATGCTTGGGAAAAAGCTAACAGGGCAACAGCTGGAAACTCAAAAGCCATGATCTGGGAATCTGTGTACCAAAGATCCAGGTTTGTATACTGCAAGCTCTGTTAAGAAAATGGGGGTTATTTGCCCTCTCTTTAACTAGATAATTACCCATGCCATTCAGAGTCCCTTGCAGAAAGAAATGGCTATTGTTGAGGTGAACCAGTTTTTCAAGTCAAATGAACAGATCAGCTCCCGAGGGTATATGGATTGTCTTGTTACCTAACCAAAAGCCCCCTTGACAAAGAGGATCTACAGCTATAAAAACATGCCAGTTCTCACCAACCATTTTAGATGAAGAGTGAAAAGGCAAAAGCAAAAGCTGGCTTCAGGAATATGAGGAAACTCTGGACTTTGGAGAAGCAGGCAATGTGCAAGGATATTGAGGAAGAGGAAAGATCGTGGACTGATTAAAAATGTCTGATCAAAGCTCAGAAAACACTCAAGAGCAACGCCAGAATTGAAGCAAGGTTAAATGTATGCAGATGTTTCACTGTTCAGTCTCAACCTGTACATGACCTCTTGGACTATCTGACACAGAGAGTAAGTGTGTCTAAAAGGCTTTGGGATGCCTACTTGCTACAAGTCTGAAAAGGTAAACAGTAAATCAAAACCTCATGCAAAGGCAAAGCACTGGGAAAGAGCATGCTAAAGCGGCATGGGTATCTTCAGATGCCAGGACCTAGCAGACTGCCTGGTGCACTAAAATTTCCAGTCTGTCATTCATACCCCCAGGGACATTCCCTGCCTGCAAGGCAGAAACACCTGCAGATCAAAGGAGTAGATGGCAAAACTTCTCCTTCATGCTAGCTGTGCCAAGAACCCTTCTCTGACCTTGCCACGACTGGCACACACAAACAGTGCAGGGATCAACATGGAAGAGCATTTAAAACCTTAGACCAAGAAGCTTGTGAATTCTTCCATTTGAAAGGAAAGATAGATAACTGAACACAATGAGTACTAATAACATAATGTACTTCTGGAAAATAGCAGAGTGATACAGGACAGCATGAAAAAACCCAGAAAAAGGCAAGCCTCTCTGATGCCTCCTCATCCTGTCTTTCATCTGTCTCATCTCTGTTGAATGCAAGCTCTTAGTTACAGAGAATGTCTAGTAGTCTCCATCTGTATGGCACCTCATACAATAGAGTGAAATTTCAATCAGATCCATTAGGCATACAAGCAAGACACACAGTACATCCTTAATACATGAAATACCAATTATTACTATTTCCACAAAAATCTCATAAGGAGAATTGAGGATACTTTGACAGAATCGTGTGCATTCAGTCCTTATTGCTAATAACTCATCTACTGCAAACTTTCATCACTTAAAAACATTAGCACTCATGCCAGGCTTCTTAAACTATCACAAAACTCACTCAGTTTTCAGAAGATGAGCACTTATCACTCTTTCAAAAAGTTAGTCCCTTCAAAAGATTTGGAGTATTTTTAGACCAAGCTCCCCTCATGTCAGTGGCCTCTACTGGAAGTATTTTAAACCTCTCATTTTTAGCCTTTCTAGTACACCAGAAGTAAGGAGAAGACCTGAAGCATTGTTCTATTAATACACAACTTCAGTATTATTTTTACTTAGACACAACTATTTTTAGAAAGCTTCATGCAATAGTCAGGACAGATCATTATTTGTAAGCATTTATCTGCTGCTTATTCAAAGTACATACCAAAGGCACACAGCTCTTAATATTTATTGACCAACGAGTTGTCTTGCCATCAAGAGTTGCAGAAGCCTCCAAAAGGTGTAGCTGAAGACACAGCCTCTGATGAACTATGGGTTGGGAATCAGAGAGAAATATTTTGTCTTTTAGGAAAAAAAAGTAGGACATTAGAGTTGGAACACTGTGTAAATGTTTTATGGAAGAATTAGACCAGAATCTCCTATAACAGAGACTTCACCACTTGGAGTCACTGCAGAAAGGTCTTTCCAAAAGTTGCACTCTCTATCAGTCATTTCTAAATCAAACCAAAGACTGAAATCATGGGAACATACTGCCTGACTAGTCCTATGAAGAACAAAGTAAGTCTATAGCATTCAAGAACTGTAAGCATGAGACTTAACAGAATAGTCTTTTCTAGACTCCAGAAATATGAGGACTAGGGGAAAAAATGAAACAAATTTTTTTCATTTATCTATCTTAGTTCATCCAAAACTCATTTGCATTCCATGAAGGCTTCACAAGACACTAAATGCATCCAAGCCATATGCAGCAAGAGAAGCCACCAAGTTGAACGTCAAGGTCTACTGGTCCAAAATGAAAGAAAATAAAACTATGCCAAGTTTGTTTTGTTTTGACCTACCTGAACCAGCAGACAGCTTAGGTCTCTGACATTGCCCAGCTAACACCTTTCATCAGGAAAAAAAAAAAAGAAAAAAAAGAAGATTTGGGTTGGGGTTTTTTTTCCACCTTAGAAAGAATTATGTTTCCAAATTTGCATGATTAAAACCTCAGTGTCATTTAGTGTAGTTAGGAGCAGGCTTGTACAATTCAGTTGTGATCATACCCTCTTCCAGGTGCCTATTAGAGAAAAAAAAAAAAAACAAAAACAAAAGCGCACAGGATATTGCCATACACACAGACGGCTGGAGAGGAATTAAAGAAAAAAAAAAAACAAAACATGTATGTGTATAAAATACAGGGCACATAATTTTTACATAAATATAATTTACATAGCTATGAATTGCTAAGCATCAACGTGAAAAAAAAAAAAGTTAAAATTTCTAAATGCAAATAGCCTAAACTACAGGAAACCAAGTTTTCCCTCATGTCTAACTCTTAAATAAAGCATTTCAGAGTATGATTGAGGTATAATATCTTCTCTCACAAAGGCCATGTATTAAATTCCTCACTGACAAAGGAATTTTTATGGAAGGTTAATGCTTCCTGTAACATTTATCCTGGATAGTGTGGCTTCTCAAATAATTTTGTGGGCTTTATTTCCTGCACTGTTTTAAAGCTTTATCTCCACTGTAATAGCTTTACAAATACTGCATCTTTTGCCAATATAAAGGCAGCAGTTATTTCTCAGTCCCACCACACAGGCTAATTAAACACAAAACCCAAGTTGAAACAACAGATAGAGTGGACATAAAATACAAAAAGCAGGTTGAGCTGAGATTGTCATACCCAATACCACATAAACTTCCCAGTCAATACACTGCTCCTCATGACAACAGTGAAAAATGAAGCAACTGCCTTTCAGCTTGGGACCTACTGTCCTCTCACCTGCTACAAAACTAGCATTTGCTCACCTGTAGTTTAGATCTGCGCACTGGCATGAAACAAATACTGGGGAGTCTCTGGCAGAGTACTCTGGCCCAGAGTCACTAGACACATACTGGGGGCAGGGGGATGCCTGCAAGTTCCAAGCCATAAAACAGGTGTAAATAGCAAAATAACATCAATTGCACTAATTGGGAATTTGGTTGCTGTGTAAAATGAGTAGAGCTGGCATGCTGAGGTGTCAGACAGGGCTGTAGCATAACGGCAACTAAGAGTAGAGTGTAAAATACAGCAAGAAATGCACATGAATCTTCATCTCATGCTCTCATTCTAGCCCCTCTTTGAAGTTAGGTAGGTTTTTTTTAAGCATACAGCCATTTTAGCAGACAGAACTAGCAACACCAGTCAGCCATTACTCGTGACATCTGATGAGACACAGACCCCAGGACACACTACTCTGAAACACAGTGGTCCTTCAACCACTATGCAGGTTTTGGGTTTCAGTTGCTTATTTGTTGTCATGGTTTTGTCCAGCCAGGAACAAAGAGCCACGAGGGTGCTCGTTCACTCCTCCCCCTCCCGGCAGAACGGGGAGGGAAACCAGAGAAAAAGGAGAAACCCGCGTAGGTTGAAATAAGAACAGTTTAATAGAACAACAATAAGAAGAAACAGTAAATGAAGGGATATACAAAAGGAATGGTGCATGTCGCAGCTGCTCACCACTTGGGACCCAATACAACCACTCCTGATGGGGAACCCATGGTTCCCCAGTGCCCCTCCTGAATAGCTCCCTGCATGTACTGGGCATGATGATCACCAGTACGGTATCAAATACCTGTTGGCCGGCCTGGGTCAGCTGCCCATTCTGTACCCCTTCCTACTGTCTCATTGAAGTTAACTCTATCCTAGTCCAAGACACTCCACCCCTTATTCTGTACCATCTATGTCATATCTAGTTTCACACTATATAACATCTAAACACCACACTTCCTCTCCCTAAAAAAATATGGGCACACACAGAGAAGTATATAATTCCTACAGTTTATGGGCCATCCCTCTAACGTTCCCCATTTAGTTCATAACTTCAGGTCCTATTCATCATAAATATTTTGCAGCAGGGCAGATAGGGTGTGGGGGGGGTCATTGCATGCAGTATCAGGAGTTTGCAGCTGGTCTATTCAGTGTGTCTTTTCTGTAAGTTGGAGGCACTGATCTTAAGGACGTCACTGAGTGCCAATTCACATTCTGCCATTCTGTATCTTGCTCGTCCACGTCCATCCTTCAGTGATCTGGGTGGTTCTTACTGCAGTGTCAGTGATAAGCCATAGAGCAACTATGGTAGTGGTCACATGCAACAACAAAGTTATTTAATACACATCAATTCATGGGATTCACAGGCTATTCTCACCCAAAATCAAATTTCCTTGAGGTACACACTGAAATTCCCCATCCTTGCACATCACTCACCAAGTGTACCCAGGTCTCTTAGCAAAAACAATCCCATGAATGGGTTTGCCTTTGCCCGAGGTAGAACTCACCCAGACTGCTTTCCCTAATGGATCTTTTACGTGCATTACAGGGACTTTATCCCCTACTACAGTATGTAAAAGTTCTGACTGGGCAGAGCCAGCTCTGTTGACAGATCCTCTGGAGCTGACTAGGCAGGTGGTCTTTTCTAAATGTGTATCCTGATGCTTGAATGTCCCACCCCTGTTGCTCTCAGTGTTTGCTCTCAATGTGGTCTTCAATAGTCCATTGTGTCATTCAATTTTTCCCAAGGCTGGTGCATGATGGGGACATGATAAACCCACTCAATGCCATGCTCTTTGGCCCAGGCATCTATGAGGTTGTTCCGGAAGCATATCACATTGTCTGACTCCTGTGCAGGCCCTCTGACCTTATTTCGTTTAATGGCAAAGCCAGTCTTGAGAAGAATTTGAATTATCATCTTC